>CM038214.1:279072385-279131286 GCA_021442155.1 Cymbidium sinense | reverse complement strand
AACCATTTTCCTTTTCCCATAGAATCATCATCCATGAAGGATTTAGCAACATTAGTCATAGATTTAGGGGAAGTCTTCTATATAGAAGTGAGTTCTCCTTCTTCCAAGTTATTAGAATTTATTAGAGGAAAATGAGCATCGGGTATAGGAAGCGAGGGAGATAAAATAGATTTATTAAGAAGGCAAGTGTGAACATCTATCCCTTCTTCTTCAATACCCAGATTATTTGACAAAACCAAATCTTTTTGAGAATTTAAATCATCCTAAAGTAAAGTCAAGTTTTTCAACTGAATATCATGAGAAACCAAATCCATATTCTCCTTGAATTTGAATGATGCATAACATTGATATCCTCATTAATATTTTCAATTAAAGCATCATTTTCTTTAATAAAAAATGGTAAGGATGTGAGGATCGACATAGAGAAAAAATAATTGTCAACAAAAGTTTAGAAATATTATTATTTTCCACATTAGAAACCTTCAATTTCATAAAGGAAATAAGAGGTAAAATAACCTTATTAGGAACATTCAATGAATCCTTTTTTTAATTAACTTTTGATATTTAAGAGTGGTTGACTAGGGTTAGGAACAATAGTTTCCTTAGAATTTTCTTTTTTAGGTGAGGATGCGAATGAAACATTCAAAATTATCATGCATGGATTTTACAATGAGAACAAAAGATAGGGAAATTTTTAAAATCAACTTTTGCATATAATTAGATCCTAACTAGATTTCTTTGGGTGTTTCTTGGTAATGTCCAATTCAACAAGGAATCAAACCAGAGAAGGTTGAGATTATGTAGTTGTTGCTTGATCAATTTGTAATGGCCGACCAAATAAAGCACTCATAGCAAAAAGGAATTGATGATTAATGAAATGAATTCACATATTGGGAGAGAAATCCAAACTAGAACATTGGAGATTCTTCCTAATATCAAATAGGAGTCCATTTTAGTAACCTCATTTGGAAATTGAAAACAAAATAAGCGATGAGCAAAACACACAGTATTCCAAATTATTTGTTAATTGAATCAAAATGTGGGAGGATCAATTAAACCAATCATAAAAGCACGAAAGTTTAAACTATGAAAGAAATAGTGAATGTTTTCCAAATTGGCCTATGAAGAGTAAAATTTCCAACCAATGTGAATTCAAATGGCTTAGCAAGCCTTTCCACAATCAGATTAGAGCACATAACCACAGGCATGCCTCAAAAGAAGTCAACATAAGTTCAGGACTCACATGACTATCCTTACTAATAAGGATGTCTTTGAATGATTTCAGAAGCCAAAGCCAAGGTAGTTGATTCCCTAGTAGGATCCATTGGATCCATCAATTTCCCTGTTAGAATCATCGGGGAAGATGCCAATCCATGGTGTCACTCCAAGTAAAACATGAAAGCATCCAACGTCCATCGATTCCAGAAGGAATCTAGTGAGTTTCATGCCAAATGGTCATCAAGCAGTGATCAAAAAGCCAAAAATGAGAGGGGAAAAGGGGAATAACCAGAGCATAATGTCGAGGGCTCTGGCGGTGGGTGGGTTTGGTGATGTGCACAAAGGACAGGGACGTAGTCAATGCGAGCTGATTACTCGAGCTTACTAGGAATTTTGGTTTAGGTTTATATTTATTAGGTCTTAGGGTTTAAGTTTATTTTTTAATTTATTTAGCTACTTTATGTTTAGGTTTAGGGATTGGGCTTTAGGGTTTAGGGTTTAGGGTTAGGGTTTAGGGTTTAGAGTTTAGGGTTTAGGGTTTAGGGTTTAGGGTTTAGGGTTTAGGTGTAGGGTTTAAGGTTTAGGGTTTTGAGTTTAGGGTTTTAGGGTTTATACATTTAGGGTTTAGGATTTAGCTTAGATTTAGGGTTTATGGTTTAGGGTTTAGGACTTTTAGGGTTTAGGGTTGAGAGTTTATGGCTAGTTTTGGATCAGGTTTAGGTTTAGAATTTAGGTTTAGGGTTTTTTAATTAAAAGGTAGTTTAGGTTTATTTAGTTTACTTAGTTTATTTTTTTATTTTTTTATTTTATTTAGGTTTATTTTTTTATTTATTTTATTTTAGCTTTATTTATTTTAGTTTAGGTTTTATTTTAGTTTATTTTTAGGTTTAGGTTTAGATGTAGGTTTCTTTTTTAGTTGAGTTTTATTTTTATTTTATTTTTTAGGTTTAGGTTTTTTGATTTTTAGGGTTTAGGTTTAGGGCTTTGGATTTAGGGTTTAGGGTTTAGGTTTTAGGGTTTTAAGGTTTATTTTAGGGTATAGGTTTTAGGGTTAGGGTTTAAGGGTTTTAGTTTTAGGTTTAAAGGTTTAGGGTTTTTAGGCATTTTAGGCTTTAAGGTTTCGGGTTTAGGGTTTAGGGTTTTGGGTTTTGGGTTTGGCGTTTAGGGTTTTAGGGTTTAGGGTTTAGGGTTTAGGGTTTATGGTTTATGGTTTTAGGTTTAGGGTTTTAGGTCTTGGGTTTATGGTTAGTTTTAGGATTTAGGGTTTAGGGTTAGGGTTTTTTTTCAAAATTTTCTTTTTAGGGTTATGAGTTTAAGCTTTAGGTTTTAAGTTTAGGGTTTAGGTCTTAGTTTAGGTTTATTTTTAAATTAAATAAATTGTTAGGTTTAGGTTTTTTTTAGTTTATTTAGTTTATTTTTTATTTATTTTAATTTATTTTATTTTTTTATTTATGTTTATTTTTTATTTTTTTAGTTTATTTTCTTTATTTTAGTTTATTTATTTTAGTTTACATTTTTTTTTATTTAGTTTATTTTTTTTAGGTTTAGGTTTAGGTTTATGTTTATTTTTTTAGTTTAGTTTATTTTATTTTATTCTTTAGGTTTATGTTTTATTTTTTATTTTTAGGTTTAGGTTTAGATTTTTATTCTATTTTTTTTTAGGTTTAGGTTTTAAGTTATTATTTTAAGTTCATTATTAGGTTTTATTTTTCAATTTAGGTTTAGATTTATTTTAAGTTTATTTTATTTTATTTAGTTTAGGGTTTAGGTTTAGGTTTAGCTTTATTTATTTTAGTTTAGTTTATTTTAGTTTAGGTTTAGGTTTATTTTATTTTGTTTATTTTGGTTTAGGTTATATTTTTTATTTATTTAGGTTTATTTTTTTTTGGTTTAGGTTTTATTTAGTTTTATTTTATTTTATTTTAGGTTTATTTTATTTTTATTTTCATTTAGTTTTTTTTTCAATTAGGTTTTATTTTTAGGTTTATTTTATTTTTTAGTTTAGTTTTGGTTTTTATTTATTTTATTTTAGTTTAATTTTTATTTTTTATTTTATTTTATTTTAGGTTTAGGTTTTTTTATTTATTTTAAATTTTATTTAGTTTAGGTTTAGGTTTTTAGGTTTCTAGGGTTTAAGGGTTTAGGGTTTAGGGTTTAGGGTTTATGGTTTAGGGTTGTAGGTTTTAGGGTTTAAGGTTTAGGGTTTAGGGTTAGGGTATTTTTATTATTATTTTTTATTTTTTTTTTTTTGGGGTTTAGGGTTTAAAGTTTAGGTTTAGGTTTAGGGTTTGGGTTTTAGTTTAGGGTTTAGGGTTTTGGTTTTGGTTTTCTTTTTTAACAGAACAGATTCAACATTTCTTCTTTTTTTGATTTAAACAACCTAGTAACACACGGGTTTTCTAAGACACTGGCGATGACATAGATCATGAGGAGCATGCATAAAATAAATAAAAAAAACTTAGATAACTAGAATCATCTCTTATAAAGACACACTTCCATATAAGTAGCATCGATCGGGTTCTTCAATTTCTAGTTCCCATTAGAACCACCGACCTCTCGGTAATGGGATCAACCATCATCCCGATCTCTCCCGGCCACCACCATGTAACCTCCATCGCTCCTCCCTCCCATAACCCCACGCAGACCACCACCTCCATATCCCCTACCTGCGTGATAATTAGCCTCCACCTTCACCTCCACCACCAAATTAGTTGGCCAGTGATGTTCACGCCATCAAGGTTATGCCCATTCTTAGGGTTTAGGTCTATTAGGTTTTAAGGTTTAGGTTTATTTTTTAATTTATTTAGTTACTTTATGTTTATGTTTAGGGTTTAGGATTTAGAGTTTAGGGTTTAGGGTTAGGGTTTAAGGTTTAGGATTTAGGGTTTATGGTTTTAGTGTTTATTCTTTTAGGGTTTAGGGTTTAGGGTTTAAGGTTTAGGTTTTAGGATTTTTTAGGGTTTAGGGTTGTAGGTTGTATTCTTAGTTTTGTAGGTTTAAGGTTTAAGGTTTAAGGTTAGTTTTAGGGTTTAAGGTTTAATTTTTATGATTTAAGGTTTAGGGTTTAGGATTTAGGGTTTAAGGTTTTTTTTAAAAATTTAGTAAACCAGTTGTTTTAGGTTTATTTAGTTTACTTTAGGGTTTATGCTTTTAGGGTTTAGGGTTTAGGGTTTAAAGTTTAGGTTAATGGTTTTAGGGTTTAGGGTTTAGGGTTGTTTTATTTATGGTTTAGGGTTTAGGGTTAGTTTTAGGTTTTAGGGTTTAGGGATTTTTATTTTTTATTTTTTTACTTTTAGAGTTTAGGGTTTAGAGTTTAAGGTTCATGATTTATTTTTTTAGTTTAGGGTTCAAGTTTTAGTTTAGTATTTATGGTTTTATTTTTCTGTTTTTTAATAAAGAGCAAATTCAGATTAAACATTTCTTCTTTTTTGATTTCATCAACTTAGTAACACACCAAGTTTCTAAGATACGATGACATAGAACAAAAATGAGCATACATAGAGCAAATCAAGAACACTAGATAACTAGAATAGTCTCTATCTTAAAGACACAATCCATAAGTGGCAAATCGAATCAATTGTTCTTCAATTTCTCCAGCACCCATCAGAACCACCACAGCCTCTCGAGTAGTGGGATCCACCATCATATCCATGATCTCTCCCTCCACCACCACCATGGCTGTAACCTCTATCACTCCTCCGCCTCCATAACCACCTTGCTCACACCACCTCAGATCCCCACCACCACTACGATAACCTTCCTTTGCCTCCATGTTCAGATTGACTGTTTGGGTGATGTTCCTCCCATCAGGTTTACCCATTCTTGGGGTTTAGATTTAGGTTTAGGTTTATTAGGTTTAATGATTTAGGTTTATTTTTTTTAATTACTTACTTTGGTTTTGGTTTAGGGTTTAGGGTTTAGGATTTAGGATTTAGGGTTTAGGAGTTAGGGTTTCAGCTTTAGGGGGTTTAGGGTTTTAGGGTTTATTCCTTTAGCATTTAGGGTTTAGGGTTACAGTTTAGGGTTTAGGGTTTAGGTTTTAGGTTTATTTAGGGTTTAGGGTTTAGGGTTTAAGGTTTAGGCTTAAGGGTTTAGGGTTTAGGGTTTAGGGTTTAGGTTTTCTAGTTTAGGTTTAGTGTTTAGGGTTTTCTTAAAAAAATTTAAGTAGTTTAGTTTATTTAGTTTATTAGTTTATTTTTATTTATTTTATTTATTTTTTTTATTTTATTTAGGTTTCTTTTTTTTTATTTAATTTAGTTTATTTATTTTAGGTTTATTTATTTTTTTAGGTTTTATTTTAGTTTATTTTTTTAGGTTTAGGTTTAAGTTTAGGTTTATTTTTTAGCTTAGTTTTTTTATTTTATTCTTTAGGTTTATGTTTTATTTTTTATTTTTAGGTTTAAATTTATGTTTTTATTTTATTTTATTTTTAGGATTAGGTTTCAGTTTATATTTTAGGTTTATTTTTAGGTTTTATTTTTTAGTTTAGTTTTAGATTTATTTTTAATTTATTTTATTTAGTTTAGGGTTTAGGTTTAGGTTTAGGCTTTATTTATTTTAGATTAGTTTATTTTAGTTTAGGTTTATGTTTATTTTATTTTGTTTATTTTAGTTTTAGATTTTTTTTAGTTTAGGGTTTAATTTTTATTTTTTATTTCTTTTTAGGTTTTATTTTAGTTTAGGTTTTTATTTCATTTCATTTTTTATTTAATTTAGGTTTAAGTTTTTTTACTTATTTTATTTTTAGGTTTTATTTAGTTTAGATTTAGGTTTTAGATTTTTAGGGTTTAAGGTTTAGGGTTTAGGGTTTAGGGTTAGAGTTGTTTATTTTTTTATTTTTATATTTTTTTTAATTTAGTAAGCTAGTAGTTTCATGTTTATTTTGTTTAGTTAGTTGATTTTTTATTACTTTAGTTTATCTTATTTTATTTTATTTATTTATTATTTTTTTATTTAGTTTAGTTTATTTATTTTAGGTTTATTTATTTTAGTTTAGGTTTTTTTTTTATTTTAGTTTATTTTTTAGGTTTAGGTTTACATTTAGGTTTATTTTTTTAGTTTAGTTTTATTTTTTACTTTATTTTTTAGGTTTAGGATTTATTTTTTATTTTTAGGTTTAGGTTTAGGTTTCTAATTTATTTTTTAGGTTTTGGTTTATATTTTTTTTTTTAGGTTTATTTTCAAGTTTTATTTTTTAGTTTAGGTTTAGGTTTATTAGTCTTTATTTATTTTATTTAGTTTAGGTTTATGTTTATGTTTAGTTTATTTTAGGTTTAGGTTTAGGTTTTATTTATTTTCTTTTAGTTTAGGTTTAGCTTTTTTATTTTTTAAGTTTAGGTTTTTTTTTTTAGTTTTAGGGTTTAGGTTTTATTTTTATTGAATTTTAGGTTTTATTTTTAAGTTTATTTTTTAGGTTTAGGTTTTTATTTAGTTTTTTTTATTTTATTTTATTTTAGGTTTATTTTATTTTTTTATGTTTAGTTTTATTTTATTAAAATTTTATTTTTTTTTAGTTATGTTTAGGTATTTATGTATTTATATTTTATTTTCTATAGGTTTAGGTTTAGGTTTTAGTTTATGTTGTTATTTTATTTTGTTTAAGCTTTTTTTATTTATTTTTTAGGTTTTATTTAATTTAGGTTTAGGTTTTTAGCTTTTAGGATTTATTGTTTAGGATAAGTATAGGGTTTAGGGTTTAGGTTTGGGGTTTAGGGTTTAGGGTTTAGAGTTTAGGGTTTAATGTTTAAGGTTAAGGGTTTAAGGTTTTAGGGTTTAGGGTTTAGGTTTTAGCACTCAACTTTAGGTTTAGGCTCAGTTTTAGTTTAGGGTTTTGGTTTTAATTTTTTTAACAAAGAAAATTCAAATTCAACTTTCTTTATTTTGATTTCATCAATCAAGTAACACCGAGTTTCTAAGACTCAAGTGATGTCATAGATAAAAATGAGATCACATATTCACCGGCACCTCCAAATCCCCATCACGCTCTTCTCCTCCATATCCATCTTGCTCGACCACCACCTCCATATCCACTAGCACCTCAGATCCCCACCACCACTTGCATAATGCCACCACACCTCCACCACCGGATCTAGGAGCTGGATGATGGTCATGTTCTATCATCAAGGATGATCCATTCTTAGGGTTTAGGTTTACTAGTTTTAGGGTTTAAGTTTCTTTTTTAATTTATTTAGTTACTTCAGCTTTATGTTTAGGGTTTCGAGTTTAGGGTTTAGGGTATAGGGTTTCGGATTTAGGGTTTAAGGTTTTTTTTTTTAATTAAGTAAATTGGTAAGTTTAGGCTTATTTAGTATATTTAGTTTACTTTATTTTTTTATTTTTATTTAGGTTTATTTTTTATTCTTATTTGGTTTAGTTTATTTATTTTAAGTTCATTTATTTTAGTTTAGGTTTTTTATTTTAGTTTATTTTTTAGGTTTAGGTTTAGGTTTAGGTTTAGGTTCAGGTTATTTTTTAGTTGAGTTTTATTTTTATTTTATTATTTAAGTTTAGGTTTTATTTTTTATTTTTTGGTTTAGGTTTAGGTTTTTATTTTATTTTTTTAGGTTTAGGTTTTAGGTTTTTATTTTTGGTTTATTTTTAGGTTTTATTTTTTAGTTTAGGTTTAAGTTTATTTTCAGTTTATTTATTTTATTTAGTTTAGGTTTAGCTTTAGTTTATTTTAAGTTTTGGTTTAGGTTTTATTTATTTTAGTTTAGTTTATTTTAGTTTGGGTTTAAGTTTAATTTATTTTGTTTGTTTTATTTTAATTTTAAGTTTATGTTTTATTTTTAGTTTTGGTTTTTTTAGTTTAGGGTTTAGGTTTTATTTCTTTTAATGTTTATTTTTTATGTTTTAGTTTTTATTAAGCTTTTATTTTATTTTATTTTTTGTTTATTTTATTTTTATTTTATTTATGCCTTTTATTCTTAGGTTTATTTATTTTTTAATTTAGTTTAGGCTTTTATTTATTTTATTTTAATTTAATTAATTTTTTATTTAATTTTATTTTGAAGTTTAGGTTTAGGTTTTAATTTAGGTTTTTTTATTATTTTTATTTTTTTATGTTTAGGTTTTTTATTTATTTTATTTTTAGGTTTCATTTAGTTTAGGTTTATGTTTTTAGCTTTTTATGGTTTAGGGATTAGGCTTTAGGGTTTAGCTTGCTTCAAGGTTTAGGATTTTAGGTTTATAGTTTAGGGTTAGGGTTTAGGGTTTAGGGTTTAGGATTTAGTGTTTAGGCTTTAGGGTTAGCAAAGCATTTAAGGTTAATTTAGGGTTTAGGGTTTAGGCTTTAAGGTTTAGGCTTTAAGGTTTAGGGTTTTTGGGGCTTACAGTTTTGGGTTTTGGGTTTAGGGTTTAGGGTTTAAGGTTTTAGGGTTTAAGGTTTAAGGTTAGTTTAGAGTTTAGGGTTTAAATTTTAGGGTTTACGTTAGGTTTAGGGTTTAAGGTTAGGGTTAGGGTTTAGGGTTTAGGGTTTAGGGTTTGGGGTTTAGGGTTTTGGATTTAGGGTTATAGGTTTAGGGTTAGTTTTAGAGTTTAGGGTTTAGGGTTTAGGGTTTACGGTTTATGGTTTAGGGTTTAGTGTTTAGAGTTTTTTTAAAAAAAGAAAATTAAGTAAATCGTTAGGTTTATGTTTATTTAGTTTGTTTTTTTATTTATTGTAGTTTACTTTTTTTTTTACTTTATTATTTTTTATTTAGTTTAGTTTATATATTTTAAGTTTATTATGTTTAGGTTTTAATTTTAGTTTATTTTTAGGTTTTGGTTTAGGTTTATGTTTATTTTTTAGTTTAGTTTTATATTTATTTTATTTTTTAAGTTTATGTTCTATTTTTTATTTTTAGGTTTAGGTTTAGGTTTTAATTTTTTTCATGTTAAGGTGTTAGGTTTTTATTTTAGGTATATTTTGAGGTTTTATTTTTTAGTTTAGGTTTAGGTTTATTTTTAGTTTATTTTATTTTATTTAGTTTAGTGTTTAGGTTTAGGTTATTTTGCTTTAGGTTTAGGTTTTATTTATTTTAGTTTAGTTTATTTTAGCTTAGGTTTAGGTTTATTTTATTTTGTTTATTTTAGTTTTGTTTTAGGTTTAGTTTTTTTTTTCGTTTAGGGTTTAGGTATTGTTTTTTATTTCTTTTGAGGTTTTATTTTTAGGTTTATTTTTTTTAGTTTATGTTTTTATTTAGTTTTTATTTTATTTTATTTTAGATTTATTTATATTTATTTTAAATTTAGTTTTTATTTTATTTAAGTTTTTTATTCATATGTTTATTTTATTTTTTAGTTTAGTTTAGGTTTTTATTTTTTTATTTTAGGTTTTTTAATTTTTTTTATTTTTTAGGTTTAGGTTTAACTTTTAGTTTATGTTTTTTTAAGTTTAGGTTTTATTTATTTATTTTATTTTTAGGTTTTATTTAGTTTAGGTTTAGGTTTTAGCGCTTATAGTTTAGGGTTTAGGGTTTAGGTTTTAGGGTTTAGGGTTTAGGGTTTGTTTTAGGTTTTGTGTTTTGGGTTTAGGGCTTAGGGTTTAGGGTTTAGGGTTTAGGGTTTAGGTTTTAGGGTTGAGAGTTTAGGGTTTAAGGTTTTAGTGTTTAGGGTTTAGGGTTTAGAGTTTAGGGTTTTTAGTTTAGTGTTTTTAGGGTTTAGGGTTTAGGGTTTAGGGTTTAGGTTTTAGGGTTTATGTTTTAGGTTTTGGATTCGGGTTTTAGTTTTCGGGTTTAGGGTTTTTGGTGTTTTTTAACAGAGAACAAATTTAGATTCAACATTTTTTTCTTTTTGATTTCATCAATCAAGTAACACACCAAGTTTAGCAAGACACAAGTGATGACATAGATCAAAATGAGCTTATCCAGCACCTCGGATCCCCACCACTCCTCCCATGTCATAATGACTTTGACCACCACCACCATGTCTGCCAACACCATTAAATCCCCACCACCATGCGATGGCCCTAGCCTTCCTCCATGTAGATCTATCTTGAGCACAGTAGATGGTGATGTTCCTGCCGTTAAGGTTTTTCCCATTCTTAGAGTTTAGGTTTTGTTTTAGGATTATTATGTTGTAAGGTTTAGGTTTAGCTTTTAAGTTGTTTAGTTACTTTAGGTTTAGGTTTAAGGTTTGGGTTTAGGGTTTTAGTATTTATTCTTTTAGGGTTTAGGGCGGTTGGGTTTTTTAGGGTGTAGGGTTTAGGATTTAGGTTTAGGGCTTAGGGTTTATGGTTTAGGGTTTAGGGTTTAGAATTTAGAGTTTAGGTTTTTTTATTTAAATTAAGTAAACGAGTAGGTTTAGGTTTATATAGTATATTGAGTGTATTTTTTATTTATTTTAGTTTGCTTTATTTTTTAGGTTTATTTTGTATTTTTATTTAGTTTAGTTTATTTATTTTAGTATGGTTTATTTTTTTAGTTTATTTTTTAGGTTTACATTTAGGTTTAGGTTTATTTTTTAGTTGTTTTATTTTTATTTTATTTTTGTGGTTTAAGTTTAGGTTTAAGTTTAGGTTTGTGTTTATTTTGTTAATTTTATTTTTATTTAGGTTTAGGTTTTTTGTTGTTTAGGGTTTAGGTTTTATTTTTTTATTTCTTTTTAGGTTTATTTTTTAGGTTTAGGTTTTTATTTTGTTTTTATTTTATTTTAGGTTTATTTATTTTTTATTTTATTTTAGGTTTATTTATTATAATTTTAAGTTTAGTTTTCATTTTATTTAGGTTTTTTAATATTAGGTTTATTTTATTTTTTAATTTAGTTTAGGTTTTTATTTATTTTATTATAATTTTATTATTTTTTTATTTTGTTTTTACATTTTAGGTTTTACTTTTTTTTAGGTTTATATTTATTTTTATTTTATTTTTAGTTTTATTTAGTTTAGGTTTAGGTTTAGGTTTTAGGCTTATGGTTTAGGGTTTAGGGTTTAGGGTTTAGGGTTTAGGGTTTAGGGTTTAGTTTTTAGGGTTTAAGTTTAGGGTTTAAGGTTTAGGTTTAGGCTTTAGGGTTTAGGGTTTTTAGGGTTTAGGGTTTAGGGTTAGCATAGGGTTTTGGGTGAGTTTAGAGTTTAGGGTTTAGGCTTTAGGGTTTAAGGTTTTAGAGTTTAGGGTTTAGGGTTTAGTGCTAGTTTAGAGTTTAGGGTTTATGGTTTTAGGGTTTAGATTTAAGGGTTTAGGGTTTAGGGTTTAGGGTTTAGGGTTTAAGGTATAGGGTTCAGGTTAGGGTTAGGGTTTAAGGTTTAGGGTTTAGGGTTTAGGGTTAGTTTAGAGTTTAGGGTTTAAGGTTTAGGGTTTATGTTTTAGGGTTTAGGGTTTTATAGGTTTAAAGTTTAAGGTTGTATGTTTAGGGTTGTAGGTTTAGGCTTTAGGGTTTAGGTTTTTTTTAAAAAACTAAAAAGTAGGTTATGTTTATTTAGTTTATTTTTTGATTATTTTAGTTTATTTTATTTTAATTTTATTTAGGTTCATTTTTTATTTTATTTAGTTTAGTTTATTTATTTTAGTTAATTTAATTTACTTTATTTTTTAGGTTTAGGTTTAAGTTTACATTTATTTATTTATTTATTTTTATTATTATTTTTTTTGGTTTAGGTTTTATTTTTTATTTTGAGGTTTAGGTTTAGGTTTTTATTTTATTTTTAATGCTTATATTTTAGGTATATTTTTTAGTTTAAGTTATGTTTATTTTTAGTTTATTTTATTTTATTTAGTTTAGGTTTAGGTTTAGGTTTATGCTTTATTTTTTTAGCTTGGTTTAATTTAGTTTAGGTTTAGGTTTAGGTTTTTTTTTTAGTTTAGGTTTTATTTTTTATTTAATTTTAGGTTTATTTTTTAAGTTTACATTTTATGTTTAAGTTTTCATTTAGTTTTTATTTTATTTTATTTTAGATTTATTTTATTTTATTTTACATTTGGTTTATTTTATTTAAATTTTAATTTTAGGTTTATTTTATTTTTTTAGTTTAGTTTAGATTTTTTTATTTATTTTATTTTAGTTTAATTTTATTTTTTTATTTAATATTTTTTAGGATTAGATTTAGGTTTAGGTTAGGTTTAATTTAGGTATTTATTTATTTTAGTTTTAATTTTATTTAGGTTAGGTTTTATTTATTTTATTTTTAGTTTAAGTTTTAGGTTTTTTTAGGTTTTAGGGTTTAGGTTTTTTGGGTTTAGGGTTTAGGTTTTAGGTTTAGGGTTATAGGTTTTAGGGTTTAGGGTTTAGGGTTTATGTTTAGGGTATAGGTTTAGGTTTAGGTTTAGTGTTTAGGTTTAGGTTTAGGGTTTAGGGTTTAGGGCTTAGTGGTTAGGTTTAAGTCAAGGTTCAGGGTTAGGTTTAGGGTTTAGGATATATTTGGTTTAGGTTTAGAGTTAGGTTTATTTAATTTTTTTATTTAGGTATAAGGTTTATAGTTTTATTGGGTTTAGGGTTTAGGGTTTAGGTTTAGGGTTTAGGGTTTTTTAGGGTTTAAGGTTTAGGGTTTAGGGTTTAGGGTTTAGAGTTTAGTGTTGAGGTCATAGGGTTTAAGGTTTAAGGTTTATGGTTTAGGGTTTTAAGGTTTAGCATTTAGTGTTTAGGGTTTAAGGTTTTTAGGGTTTAGGGTTTAATGTTTATGGTTTAGGGTTTATGTTTTAGGTTTAGGGTTCAAGTTTTAGTTTTGGGTTTAGGGTTTTGGTTTTTTTTTAACAGAGAATAAATTTAGATTCAACATTTCCTTTTTTAAATTTCATCAGCTAAGTAACACACCAAGTTTTTTAAGATATAAGCGATGACATGGATAAAAATGAGCATGCATTGAGCAAATCAAAACCCTGATAACTAGAACGTCTCTATATTAATTCCATAAGCGACAAATTTAGTTCTTTAGTTTCTCGTTCCCATCAGAACCACGACCTCTCAGTAGCGGATCCACCTTCATATCCCGATCTCTCCCTACCACCAACATGGTTGTAACCTCCGTTTCTCCTCCCACCTCCATAAGCTCTACTGCTCTAACCACCACCTCCATACCCAGCAACACCTCCAGATCCCCCATAACCACTACGATAACCATCGCCTCCACGGTCGCCTTTACTGCTAGATCTAGACTAAACCTTTTTGATGGTGATGTTACTGTAGTCAAGGTTTTGCCCATTCTTAGAGTTTAGTTTTAGGTTTAATTTTATTTGTTTTTATTATTTTGGTTTACTTTTTAATTTATTTAGTTACTTTAGGTTTGGTTTTAGGGTTTGATATTTAGGGTTTAGGGTTTAGGGTTTAGTGTTTAGGGTTTTAGGTTTAGCATTTAGGGTTTAGGGTTTAGTATTTTGGATTTATGGTTTTTATAATTAAGTAAACCAATAGGTTTAGATTTATTTAGTTTATTTAATTTATTTTTTATTTATTTTAGTTTATTGTATTTTTTATTTGTATTTAGATTTATTTTTTATTTCTATTTAGTTTAGTTTATTTATTTTAGTTTTATTTATTTTAGCTTAGGTTTCTTATTTTTGTTTATTTTTTTAGGCTTAGGTTTATTTTTTAGTTCAGTTTTATTTTTATTTTATTTTTAGGTTTAGATTTTATTTTTTATTTTTAGGTACAGGATTAGGTTTTTATTTTTTTGGTTTAGGTTTAATGTTTTTATTTTAGGTTTATTTTTAAGATTTATATTTTAGTTTAGATTTAGGTCTATTTTTAGTTTATTTTATTTTATTTAGGTTAGGTTTAGTTTATTTTAGGATTAAGTCTAGGTTTTATTTATTTTAGTTTAGTTTATTTTAATTTAGGTTTATGTTTATTTTATTTTGTTAATTTTTTTAATTTTAGATTTAGGTTTCTTTTTTTAGTTTAGGGTTTGGGTTTTATTTTTTATTTATTTTGAGGTTTTATTTTAAGGTTTATTTATTAGCTTTAGGTTTTTATTTAGTTTTTTTAAATTTTATTTTAGGTTTATTTTATTTTTATTTTAGGTTTAGTTTTTATTTTATTTAGGTTTTTTATTCATAGGTTTATTTTAATTTTTAGTTTAATTTAGGTTTTATTTATTTTATTTAGTTTATTTTTATTAGTTTATTTTTTTATATTTTAGGTTTAGATTTTGGTTTTAGTTTATGATTTTATTTTCTTTTAATATTTTATTTATTTAGGTTTAGGTTTTTTTATTTATTTTATTTAGTTTAGGTTTAGGGTTTATGATTTAGGGTTTAGGGTTTTGGTTTAGGATTAGAGTTTAGGTTTAGGTTTAGGTTTAGGTTTAGGGTTTGGGTTAGGTTTAAGTTTAGGTTTTATTTTTAGGGTTTAGGGTTTTAGGGTTTAGGGTTAGTTTAGGGTTGGGTTTTTTTAGGTTTATAGTTTAAGTTTAGGTTTAGGATTAGTTTAGGGTTGGTTTATTTTTTTAGTTTTTTTAGGTTTTAAATTTTGGGTTTAGTGTTTAGGGTTTATGGTTTAGTTAGTTTTTTTAGGGTTTAAGGTTTATGGTTTAGGGTTTAAAGTTTAGGGTGGGTCTTAGGGTTTAGAGTTTATGGTTTAGAGTTTAGGGTTTTAGGGTTTAGGGTTTAGGGTTTAAGATTTAGGGTTAGGGTTTAAGGTTTAGGGTTTTTAGGGTTTAGCATTTAGGTTTTAGGGTTAGGGCTAGTTTTAGTTTAGGGTTTAGGGTTTTAGCTATTTTTTAGAGAACATTGATTCAACATTTCTTTTTTTATTTCATCAATAAACACCAAGTTTTATGACATAAGTGACATCATAGATAAAAAATAAGAACATATTCACCAACACCTCAGATCCCCACCAGCTCCTCTAGGCCACCACCTCCATATCCACCCGGTTTGATTCCCCACCACCCACTAATCGCCACCTCACCTTTCCACCACCACATCTGCTTTTTTGGTTTTGATGTTCATGTCATCAAGGTTACGCCCATTCTTAGGTTTAGGTTTATTTTTATTTTATTTAGATACTTAAAGTTTATGTTTAGGGTTTAGGGTTTAGGGTTTAGGGTTTAGGGTTGTAGGTTTAGGGTTTTGGGTTTTCGGTTTAGGGTTTAGGATTTAGGGTTTAAGGTTTTTTTTCAATTTTAGGGTAGGTTTTGGTTTATTTAGTATATTTAGTATAGTTTTTATTTATTTTAGTTTACTTTATTTCTTATTTTTATATAGGTTTATTTTTTATTTTATTTAATTTATTTATTTTAGGTTTATTTATTTTTATTTAGGTTTTTTATTTTAGTTAATTTTTAGGTTTAGGTTTAGGTTTATTTTTTTAGTTTAGTTTTTTTATTATATTTTTTTAAGTTTAGGTTTTATTTTTTATTTTTAGGATTAGATTTAGGGTTTTATTTTATTTTATATTTTTTGTTTTTATTTTAGGTTTATTTTTAGGTTTTATTTTTTTTTTTAGGTTTAGGTTTATTTTTAGTTCAATCTATTGTATTAGTTTAGGTTTAGGTTTAGTTTATTTTATGTTTAGGTTTAGTTTTCATTTATTTTAGTTTAGTTTAGTTTAATTTAGGTTTAGGTTTATTTTATTTTGTTTATTTAATTTTAATTTTTGGTTTAAGTTTTTTTTTAGTTTATGGTTTATGTTTTATTTTACATTTTTTTTTAGGTTTTTTTTTGATTGGTTTTATTAAGTTTTTATTTTAGTTTATTTTTGGTTTATTTTATTTTTATTTTACATTTTATTTTTATTTTATTTAGGTTTTTTATTCATAAGTTTATTTATTTTTTATTTTAGTTTAAATTTTTATTTATTTTACTTTAGTTTATTTATTTTCATTTTTATTTAATTTTAGGTTTAGGTTTAGGTTTTAGTTTAGGTTTTTTTTAATTTTTTATTTTATTTATGTTTTGGTTTATTTATTTATTTTATTTATAAATTTTATTTAGTTCAAGTTTATATGTTTAGCTTTTTAGGGTTTAGGGTTTAGGCTTTAGTATTTAATCTTTAGGGTTTAGGGTTTAGGCTTTTAGGTTTTAGGGTTTTCAGTTTAGGTTTAGTGTTAGTTTGGGTTTATAGATTAGCATTTAGTGTTTAGCTTTAGGTTAGGTTTAGGGTTTATGGCTTTAGGCGGTTTATTTTAGTTTAGGGTTTTAGGGTTTATTTTTTAGGATTTTTTTTAGGTTTAAGGGTTTAGAGTTTAGGGTTTATGCTTTAGGGTTTAGTTAAGTTTAGGGTTTAAGGTTAGGGTTAGGGTTTAGGGTTTAGGTTTATGATTGATGGTTTTAGTTAGGGTTAGGTTTATGGTTTAAGGTTGTAGGTTTAGGGTTAGTTTTAAGGTTTAGGTTTAGGGTTTAGTTTTAAAATTAAGGTTTAGGTTTAATATTTTATTTTATTTATTTTAGATTATTTTTATTTTTACTTTTATTTAGAGTTTTTTATTTCATTTAGTTGATTTATTATAGGATTATTTATTTTAGTTTAGGTATTTAATTTTAGTTTTTTTTTAGGTTTAGGTTTAGGTTTATGATTATTTTTTAATTTAGCTTTAGATTATATTTTATTTTTGAGGTTTATGTTTTATTTTCTATTTTTAGGTTTAGGTTTTGTTTTTTATTTTATTTTTTTAGGTTTAAGTTTTAGGTTTTTATTTTATGTATATTTTTAGGTTTTATTTTTTAGTTTAGGTTTAGGTTTATTTTTAGTTTATTTTATTTTAATTAGTTTATGGTTTAGGTTTAGTTTATATTACTTTTAGGTTTAGGTTTTATTTATTTTAGTTTAGTTTATTTTAGCTTTGGTTTATGTTTATTTTATTTTGTTTATTTTAGTATTATTTTAGGATTAGGTTTTTTTTTGTTTAGGGTTTAGGTTTTATTTTTTACTTCTTTTGAGATTTTATTTTTGTGTTTATTTTTTTAGTTTAGGTTCTTATTTTGTTTTTATTTTACTTTATTTTAAGTTTATTTATTTTTATTTTAAGTTTAGTTTTTATTATATTTATGTTTTCTATTAATAGGTATATTTTATTTTTTAGTTTAGTTTAGGTCTTTATTTATTTTAATTTAGTTTTTTTAATTTTTTAATTTTATTTTATTTTAGGTTTAAGGTAGGTTTAGGTTTAGGTTGTTGTTTATGTTTTTATTTTATTTTAGTTTATTTTATTCTTGTTTAGGTTTATTTATTTATTTATTTTTTAGGTTTTATTTATTTTAGGTTTAAGTTTTTAGCTTTTTAGGGTTTAGGATTTGGGGTTTACTGTTGGTTTAGGGTTTTCGATTTAGGGTTTGGGGTTTAGGGTTTAGTGTTTTTTATTTTGTTTAGGGTTTACGGTTTAGGGTTCAAATTTTAGTTTAGGGTTTAATGTTTTTGGTTTTTTTATTTTTAATAGAAACAAATTAGGAATCATCGTTTCTTCTTATCGATTTCATCAACCAAGTAACACACCAAGTTTTCTAAGACACAAGCAATGACATAAATATAAAAGCGACATGTAGCAAATCAAAACCCAGATAACTAGAACCTTCTCTTAAGCAAAGAGCATCGGTTGTTCTTATTTCTAGTTCCCATCAAAACCACCTTCGTCTCTCGAGTAGCGAATCCACCATCATATCGCTGATCTCTCCCTCCACCATCACCACACATGTAACCTTTATCACTTTTCCCTCCTACATAACCACCATAGCTCACCCCTATACCAAAACTTAGATCCCCCACCACCACTAGATAAGCCACACCTTAGCCTCCATGCATGTAGATTGAGCACGGTTGGCGATAATGTTCTGCTAAGGTTGTGCCCATTCTTAGGGTTTAAGATTTGGTTTAGTTTTATTTGGTTTTAGGGTTTAGGTTTATTTTTTAATTTATATACATACTTTAGGTTTAGGGTTAGTGTTTACGGTTTAGGGTTAGGGTTTAGGGATTAGGGTTTAGGGTTTATGGTATAGGGTTTAGGGTTTAGGGGTTTTGGGTTTAAGGGTTTTGGGTTTATGCTTTTAGGGTTTAAGATTTAGGTTTTAGGTTAGGATTTACGATTAGGGTTTAGGGTTTAAGGTTTTTAGGGTGTAGGTTCTAGGGTTTAGAGTTTAAGGTATTTAGGGTTTAGGTTTTATTTTTTTTAATTAATCCAGTAGGTTTAGGTTTAATTAATTTATTTAGTTTATTTATTTATTTATTTTAGTTTATTTTATTTTTTTATTTTTATTTGTTTTTTATTATTATTTCATTTCATTTATTTATTTTTGGTTTATTTATTTTAGTTTAGGTTTTTTATTTTCATTTTTTTTAGTTTAGGTTTAGGATTATGTTTATTTTTTAGTTTAGTTTTATTTTTACTTTATTTTAACTTTAGGTTTTTTTTTTTAGGTTTGATTTAGGTTTTTTTTATTTTATTTTTTTTTTAGGTTTAGGTTATAGGTTTTATTTTAGGTTTATTTTTTGGTTATATTTAGTTTAGGTTTAGGTTTATTTTTGGTTTAGTTTTATTTGATTACTTTAGGTTTAGGTTTAGGTTTAGTTTATTATTTTAGTTTAGGTTTAGGTTTTATTTATTTTAGTTTATTTTATTTTAGTAAAGGTTTAGGTTTATTTTATTTTGTTTATTTTATTTTTATTTAGTTTTTTTTTTTAGTTTAGGTTTAATTTTTATTTATTTTAGGTTTATTTTTATTTTGATTTTTATTTAATTATCATTTTATTTTAATTTATGTTTATTTTAATTTTATTTTACGCTTAGTTTTTATTTTATTTTGGTTTTTTTCTTAGGTTTATTTCTTTTTAGTTTAGATTTAGGTTTTTATTTAGTTTATTTTAGTTTATTTTGATTAGTTTATTTTTTTATGGTTTAGGCTTTTATTTTATTTTATTATTTTTTTTAGGTTTAGGTTATCTTATATTTTCTTTTAGATTTTATTTCGTTTAGATTTTTAGGGTTTGGGTTTAGGGTTTAGGTTTTTGGGTTTACGGTTTAGGGTTTTAGGGTTTAGACTTTTATGGTTTAGGGTTTAGGGTTAGCTTAGGGTTTAGGGTTTTTAATTTTTTATTTTTTTAAAGTAAGTAAATCGATATGTTTAGGTTTATTTAGTTTATTTTTTTTATTTACTTTAGTTCATTTTATTTTTTTATTTATGTTAATTATTTACTTTTTATTTTGTTAGTTTATTTATTTTAGGTTTATTTATTTTAGTTTATCTTTTTTATTTTACTTTATTTTTTAAGTTTCAGTTTTGGTTTAGGTTTATTTTTTAATCGATTTTATTTTTAATTTTATTTTTTTTTAGGTTTAGGTTTTATTTTTTATTTTTAGATTTAGGTTTTTATTTTATTTTTCTAGGTTTAGGTTTTAGGTTTTTATTTTAGGCTTATCTTTTTGGTTTAATTTTTTTAGTTTTGGTTAAGGTTTACTTTTAGTTTATTTTATTTTATTTATAGGTTTAGATTTAGTTTTATTTTAGGTTTTTTATTTAATTTAGTTTAGTTTATTTTAGTTTAGGTTTGGGTTTATTTTATTTTGTTTATTTTATCTTTATTTTAGGTTTAGTTTTTCTTAGTTTATGGTTAAGATTTTACTTTTTATTTATTATTAGGTTTAATTTTTAAGATTATGTTTATCTTTAGTTTTTATTTTATTTTATATTAGGTTTATTTTATTAATATTTTATATTAAGTTTTTATTTTATTTAGGTTTTTTATTCTTAAATCTATTTTAGTTTTTTTATTTAGTTTTAATTTTTATTTATTTTATTTTAGTTTATTTTTATTAATTTATTTTATTTAATTTTTAATTTTTATTTTAGTTTATTTTTTTTATTTTATTATTTATTTTATTTAACTTTATTAATTTTTTATTTTTTTTTTTTTTTTTATTTAGGGTTTAGTTAGGTTTTAGATTAGGGTTTATTTAGGTTTTAGGGTTTATTATTAGGGTTTAGGTTTAGGTTTATTGTTTAGGGTTTTAGGTTAGGGTTTTTAGGTTTAGGGTTTAGGGTTTGAGTTTAGGTTTAGGTTTAGGATTTTAGTTTAAGTTTAGGTTTTAGGGTTTAGGTTTAGGTTTAGGTTTAGGGTTTAGAGTTTTAGGGTTTAATTTTTTAGATTTAGGGTTTATTATTTTGGGTTTAGGGTTTAGGGTTTTTAGGGTTTAAGGTTTAGGGTTTAGGTTTTAGGGTTTAGGATTTTTTAGGGTTTATGGTTTATGGTTTGGGGTTTAGCATATAAGGTTGTAGGTTTAGGGTTTAGGCTTTAGGTTTAGGAGGATTTATTTTTTTTAGAAATTAAATAAACTTATGGTTTAGGTTTATTTAGTTTATTTTATTTATTTTTATTTTATTTTATTTTATTTAGGTTTATTTTTTTATTTTTACTTAGTTTAGTTTATTTATTTTATTTTAGTTTAGTTTTTTTAGTTTATTTATTTTTAGTTTAGTTTAGGTTTATTTTTAATTTTATTTTATTTATTTAATTTTTAGGTTTAGGTTTTATTTTTTTAGGTTTAGGTTTAGGTTTTATTTTATTTTTTTGGGTTTATTTAGGTTTTATTTTAGGTTTATTTTAGGTTTTATTTTAATTTAGGTTTAGGTTTATTTTTAGCTTATTTTATTTTATTTAGTTTAGGTTTAGGTTTAGGTTTTTTTTATTCTAGTTTAGTTTATTTTAGTTTAGGTTTAGGTTTATTTTATTTTGTTTAGGTTTTATTTATTCTAGTTTAGTTTATTTTACTTTAGGTTTAGTTTTATTTTATTTAGGTTTTTTATTTTTTAAGTTTATTTTTTTTTAGTTTAGTTTAGGTTTTTTATTTTATTTTTTAGTTTTTTTTAGTTTATTTTTTATTTTAGGTTTAAATTTATGTTTTTATTATATTATATTTTTTTACTTTATTTAGGTTTAGGTTTTATTTATATATTTTATTGATAGGATTTATTTAGTTTAAGTTTACATTTTCAGGCTTTTAGGGTTTAGGGTGTAGGGTTTAGGATATAGGGTTTTAGGGTTTAGGTTTTTAGTGTTTAGGGTTTAGGCTTTAAGGTTTAGGGTTTTTAGTGTTTAGGGTTTTGGGTTTAGGGTTTAAGGTTAGCGTAGGGTTTGGGGGTTTTTCTATTAAATTAAGTAAATAGATAGGTTTATATTTATTTAGTTTATTTAGATTATTTTATATTTATTTTAGTTAATTATATTTATTATTTTTATTTATGTTTATTTTTATTATATTATATTTATGTTTTTTATTTTTAGGTTTATTTTATTATTTTGTTTAGGTTAAGTTTTTATTTATTATGTTTTAGTTTATTTTAAATATTTTATTTTATTTTATTTTTAGTTTTATGTTTAGGTTTTTATTATTTTATTTTTTAAGGTTTAAGTTTTTTATATTAATTATATTTTTAGGTTTTATTTAGTTTAATTTTAGGTTTTTAGGTTTTTAGGTTTTTAGGGTTTAGGACTAGGTTTAGGTTTAGGTTTAGGGTTTAGGTTTTAGATTTAGGGTTTAGGGTTTTAGGATTTAGGTTTAGGCTTTTTTAGGGTTTAGGGTTTAGGATTTTTTGAGTTTAGGGTTTAGGGTTTAGGGTTTTAGGTTTAAGGTTTAAGGTTTAGGGTTTAGAGTTTAGGTTTAGGGTTTATTGGTTTTAGGTTTTAGAGTTTGGGGTTAGGGTTTAGGTTTAGGGTTTAAGGTTTAGTATTTAGGTTTTAGGGTTTAGGTTTAGGGTTTTTTTAAGGTTAGGTTTAAGTTTTAGGTTTAGGGTTATAGGTTAGGGTTAGGTTTAGTTTTGAGTTTAGGGTTTATGGTTTTTTATGAGTTAGGTTTAGGTTTATTTAGTTAATTTTTTATGTATTTTAGTTTATTTTTTTTATTTAGGTTTATTTTTTATTTAGTTTATTTTATTTATTTTAAGTTTATTTATTTTTTGTTTAGGTTTCTTATTTTAGTTTTTATTTTAGATTTAGGTTTAAGTATAAATTTACTTTATGGTTAGTTTTATTTTATTTTATTTTAGTTAGGTTTTATTTTTAAATTTAGGTAGGTTTAGGTTTTATTTTAGGTTTATTTTAGGTTTTTTTTGTTTTGGTTTAGGTTTATTTAGTTTATTTTATTTTGTTTAGGTTTTATTTAGGTTTATTTTATTTTTTAATGTTTAGGTTTAGGTTATTTAGTTAGTTATTTATTTTTTAGGTTTAGTTTAAGTTTATTTTATTTTGTTTAGTGTTTTTATTTTAGATTTTTTAGGTTTAGGGTTTAGGGTTTAGGTTTAGGTTTTATGTTTTTAGGGTTTAGTGTTTTTATGGTTTAGTTTATTCTTAGGGTTTAGCATTAGGGTTTAGGGTTTAGGTTTATTATTATAGGGTTTAGAAAGTTTTGTTTAATTGAGTAAATCGGTAGGTTTAGGTTTATTTAGTTTATTTAGTTTATTTTTTATTTATTTTAGTTTATTTTAATTTTTTTATGTTTATTATTTTATTTTATTTTATTTAGGTTTTTTATTTTTTATCTTTATTTTATTTTTTAGTTTAGGTTAGGTTTTTATTTTATTTTATTTTAATTTTTTTATTTTATTTTATTTAATTTTTAAGTTTAGGGTTAGGTTTTTATTTTAGTTTATTTTTTTATTTTATTTAGGTTTAGGTTTTTTATTTATTTTATTTTTAGGTTTATTTAGTTTAAGTTTAGGTTTTAGGTTTTAGGGTTTTTTTGGGAAACCCAGATAGAGAATTTTATTGCACAAAAGGGGTTATAAGGTCCTTAAAGGGGATAAACTCCAGAACTATCAGCCTAGGGAGTAAATCCCCTATCTAAGTACATCCAGAAGCAAAAGAAAAGAGTAAAGCAAGCAAAAGATACAAAGTGATTAACAAAAGTAAGCAAATGAAGGATGAGGGCCAATGTTCTGCAGGAAGTGAGAATGCATGAGATTATGGAGCAACACGCAAGAGAAAAGAAAAACACCTGATGTAGACAGGAAGAAGTTAAAGCGTTAAAGTAGTATAGAAAATGATAAGTGAAGCGAAAATATGAAAATGGTAATAATAAAGAAGTGGGATAGAGGAGGCTCAAGCTTAGTCACACCAAGTTGGGGCAGATGCAAATATGAGCATCCAAACTTCAAAGTGTTACATCACAAGAGCTACTACCAAACCAAAATGAGTGCATCACGACCATCATAGCCAACAAACGTATAGCGACCATTTGATGAAGATCTTTTGAGCCAAAATACACACAAGAATAAAAGCCGTATACAGTGGAGAAAGCAAAGCAAAGTGGGTAAGGGGATCCCATGCCAAATATATGTCATCATATTAGGCTCCATGGCATGATAATCCCAACTCAAATGAAAGAGAGCCATCAATGTCGTCATCCATCGAAACCGGATCTAAAGGATAATAAACAACAAATTTTGAAATCTGCTGCAAACCAGCCAGGAAAAGACAAGAGCAAGGAATTAACCCCATTCCAATCCTGTAGGGCATTTATAAATATACATTCTTGTTAAACAGTCTAGTAAGCAGCTCAGGGTTATTTCCCATCAAAAGTTAAGCAAAGAATGTAAATAATGTAGCTCTTAACAACCTCCTTGTTTCAAAAAATTGAGAACAGCAATTATAAAGGGAAACAACATACCCCAAGCCCAAATTAACATAGGAAATGGTACAATAGAGATAAGAAGAAATAGGTAAAGAGCTGCTCCCCACCATAGACAAATCCAGTAAGAGACAATCAGAGATAACACCGAAATAGTTTCCTTATGATCAAACATTAATCCAGTTCGACCAACAATCACGAGTAATAGCCAAGGTGGCCATAAATCCACCAATGAGATTAAACAATGCAAAGATTAAATCAATAGAGGCAAAAGTATAGTCACAATGAACTACACAAATGTAGCATAATCTAGAGGGAAAAATAGCGACATATGAAGTGCATCAAATGCAAAAAACCAAAAGCCAATAATCAAATTGTGAAAAGCAACAACCAAAATAACGTTGGATAAGGAAACACATTCCCCAAGCCCAAATGACCACAGGAAATGAGAGGACAACAACAGATAAGAAGAAGGTAAAGGGATATGATAACAGTAAAAAGCCAAAAGCCTATAATCAGAATGGGCAGAAAATAGAACCATAAAGACATCTGCTTGATAAAGGACCCAAAATCAAAGGCCATCGGTGTAAGCAATAATGCAATTATTACCCCCACCAAATTTAAGCAAAATAACATCAGAATCAGTCTGCAAAATAGGATAGAAAACCACAGTAGCAGGAGGCTAAACATAAGATTCAATGATCCATAACAGCCAACCACCAAGATAGAAGAAAACAGTAAGTTGGCCAATAACCAACCCCATCAAAATGGAAGATGCTTTCCAAATAGAGAGGGAAAAGGCTTGGCCAAGGCAAGCTGAGTAGAAAATGTAGCAGCAAGTGAAATCAGCTGCAGGCCCAATAGAAAATCCTTTCCAGAAATGGGAAAATAGGTTTGTAGCTAAACCCACAACCACGGGGTTGGCAAACAGAGAAGCCATAAGAAAACTCAATTCGCAAGGAGATAAGAATAAATAGGAAAACACATTCACGGCAAAAGGGGAAAATAAATTAAAAAACAATCAAAAAACAACACCTTGAACAAGAAAGACAACCCTAGAATCACCTAGCTGAACAAAGGAATCAATGATCCAGAGAAGCCGACAAACAAGATAATAAAGAACAACAAGCTGGCCAAAGAACCACCTAATACAAATAGAAAATGCCTTTGAAAAAACCCAGAAAGAACCAACAAAAAAACCCTGACAGAAATCAAACTGAAAAACCATTAAGAAAGTCCAAACCTGCAAGAAGATAAGGATAAACAAGAGATAACAGACACTCTCCTGGCAGGTTGGAAGAAAGAGGTTACCCAAAGCAATCAGCAAAGCAACACCAAAGGCACCCAGTTGGACAAGAAGGATAACCCCAAAAATAGCTTGCTGAACAGTGGAGTCCAGGATTCAAATCAGCCAACAACCAAGATGAGAATTAACAGTAAATTGGCCAAAAAAAACCCCCCAATGCAAATATACAAAACAAAAGTAAAGTCCCAGAAGGATAGGGAAAGGATCAGGCCAAAACTAGCTGAAATGAGATGATCAGCAGCAGCCCAAAAGCTAATAAAAGAGACAAGCAACAAAGCAAAAGCTAGCAACCATTCAATAACCTCAAAAAGGTCCAGCTGATCAAGACAATCCAAAACCAGCATATGCTAAAATCAATTATGATTGGGTAATCACAATGTTGTGCACAATTTTTTAACAGCTAAAGGGGAGAAGACAGATATTAGGTGATCACTATGGCCGTAAGCAACAAAGTTAGTCAAGATAAAAGCGAGGGCAACTTGCGGCCAAAAACCACAAGGTTAGCCTGCGAAATAGATTTACAACAAAGGAAGTCTTGGTGACACAGATGGGAAGAGGGGATTAGCAATTACCATCAACAAACCAACCCTAAGAGCGACTGCATGATAAAAGTCCCAAAAATCTAACTAGAACATCGGAATAAATATTGCATAAGAAACACTAGGAAGTAACATTGATACAACATAGGTTACTAAGTGGTTCCAAGTAGTTTCATCTTTGATAACCAGCAAGACACAAAGTTTAATGCCATCAGCTAATCCCACAACATCACTATAATTAGAAATTTGGAGGTAATTCCAATCCATAATAAGGAGAAAAATATTAGATAAGTTAGGATCAGCTGTAAAGTTGAACAGAGGGATATCTGTTAAGCATTGATGCAAGCATCCCAGATTATAATTCTAGAAAAGGAAAGAAATATGTCCCGTTGATCAAAAAATACATCAACAAATAGAGCATTAAGTAGTATATCTCCCTCAAATGAGTAAACCCCTTATCATTAACAATGGAGGCATTGTGATGGACCCCAATCAAGATTGGGGATACTAAACCAACAAAATGTTACACAGACAATTGACCAAGTAGGAGTATTAAGATGATGCATCAGCAAATTTGAGAGGTACAGCAACACTTTATCAGTGTAAGTAAGAAAAGCAGGAAGGCCCCAATTAAAAGAAATGCAATTAAAACAACAACACATGTCACAGAAATCAAAATAGCAAGTAGTATCCAGGTAAAACATAAGCAAAACCAAGAGAACAACACGAATATAAAATGGGCATTGGGTTAAGCGGATATTGAACGGATCAATCCCATAGATTTATTTCGAGATAAGGGGAGTGTATAAATTAACCACGCATGATTGGGTAAGGTGAGTTGATCAAAAAAGATTATACCATCCAATCTAGCTCCTAGATTGGTAAGGTAATCAGCACATGCATTACCCTCATGCCATACATGAGTGATGTCAAAATTAAATTGGGTAAGAAGAGCTCTAGTTTGCTTGAGAAGGTAGTTCAATTCAGTGTTGCTCATTTTGGTGGAAGTCAAAAGATCAATCAGCAGAAGGGCATCCACCTCAATCCAAATATTGAGCCAACCATTTTGAAGGAGCTAGTTTAACAATGACATGTACACCCGCCAACCATTACCTCACTTTCCTGGTTTATCAATGACACGTACTTGCCTATATCTTTGTACATGTATATGTATATGTGATTAGTGAATGAAAATCCCATTTTATATTAAAATTACAAGCATTCATAATTAACTAAGTGGTTGAATTAATTAGCCATCTGATTTAGAGCTTACTTCTTATGTTCATGTATATGAATTTACATATGTTTGACTACAAATGGGTATATAGTCTGGATATCCTGAGCAAAAGATGCTTTAGATAGCTCCAAGGAGGTCATTTGATTACCTCACTTCCTTGATTTAACAATGGCACATATCTATTTAATTTTATTCTTATGTCCTCTTTGTATCATAATTTGGATAAAGTTTTAAGTTAATATGTTTAAATTATTCAATCAAATAAAATATAAATTCTTAACATATACATACATTCATCATTTAAATGTGCTAAAATATGTTGCATGTATAGATACACTTAGGATTAAATCATATGCATGTTACATGTGATGGAAAGGAATGATTTAATATATGTCATATGATAGTAATACAATTAAATTAATCTTAAGATGCCTTTCATTTTGAATAGGATTATTTAAAGTGAACCTAAACTTAGGATTAATTAAATCATTTAATAAGCCATTCACTAAATAAAACTAAATCAAATTAATACACTTTAGAAAGTTACTTAAGGTATAGATGAAAGAGGGAAATCCTCTTTTTCTTTCTTTATAACACTTAGTTGCTAAGTGCAATCAAATGAAACAAAAGAAAACACAAATTAAAATTCTCAAATCAATTGAACTACTTTAAGTGAAATCAACCTTTCATGTTAAATTGAATCCTTCCACACTTAGAAAATATAACACTAATGCTTAACAAGACTTACCACACAAGACTTAATACACACATTAGAATTAAGTCGCCACTTCTAGCTCTAAATTAGTACGGTGTATGATGTGATGTATGTTTTATTTTATGATGTATTATTTTAAATTAGATGTTAGGGTGTATGGATGTTTGGCCAATATTAGCCTAATCATGTTTTCTATAGGGGATTATGCATAAGGGATGCTTAAAAAAATGTGAATGCTCTTTTTGCAAGTTGCTTAAATCCTTAAACATAATACAAGTTAGGATAGATGGGCTTAGTTAATCATGTGTAGGGTGCTAAGTCCAAATTATAAATATATATACTTGGGATTATATGTATATTTAGCTAATCTCTATTTTACAGCTGTAGTTAGATTTAATTTTCCCAAATAACTGTAATTTTTTCAATAGGAATTCGGATTAGTGCTATGGGGGATTAGGATGAGCAGTGGTTAGAAGCCTTTGTCCTGGGGTACCCTGTGATGCCTTTGAAGTAACCACCATCCAAATCAAAGAAGGAACCAAATCAGAAATGGTGATATGAAGAAAGAAGACCCCATAGCATTTAATACAATTATAATTATTCTTTCATATTTCAGGTTGTATAAGGGTAGAGCTCGGCTAACCATCTTTTCTCCCTTCAGGTTATACGGTGGTACTCGATCACATTGATCTTTTATTCTTTTATGATATTTTATATAATTGTTTGATGTTATTCTTACATTGTGCATTAGGATGACATGCTTTTCATAGTGTCTTAAATGATTGATGCTTTAATGTGTGGCTTGGATACGATTAAGCTCTTATGATAAACATAACTTTTCTACCCAACTAATCACTCATAACTAAATTTTAAACAACTCATAATATTATCATAAAGCTTAAGACATAAATATATAATTAAAAGATTTAGCAACCCCTTAGCTATATGGTTGTATATTTCACATAATGCATGCATAATCTTTTTCTATTGAACTTGAAGGATCTCTATCCTTGCACGATAAAAGAATGCTTGACCTTAGAGGGCATCCCTTGTGGTGAAGAACACCTTCTTCTAGCTGATTTGACCCATAACCTATTTCATCATGTATTTAGGCATAAGAAATCCTAAAGCCACTGTCAAAATAATGTGTCTAAAATGAAATAAAATTTGAAAAGATTTTGCATCTATAGATTAAGTCATATGCTCATTCCACTCATGCTCTAGTCTCTTAGGAAATGTGTTTAGGACTTTAGTCTATTTCTAATTAAATAACTACCCTAGCTATCTTGCAATTCACAAGATTGGACTACATTATTTTAAAATCATATGAGGAGTTAGCGGCCACTCAGGAGTCTGGTCTAGTCCTATAGAGGTAGATTTGATCTTGTTAGATTTAGGATCCAAGGTAGCTATTTTTTTGGGATACAAGCATAAATCCTCACCTCTTATGCATTCCCACAAATCTAAATTTCAGCTCAAAACTTATAAATCTTCTCAACTTTAAAATGATAAAGCCCAACCATAGGATAGATTAGAAAGCTTCCATCATGAGAATTTCCTACTTATTTCATTTGGATTCCAAAATAAGTCTTCTCTTTGAGCTTTCCGAATTGATTTTCCAAATACAACCAATCCTTTGATAGTCTAACCTTGAAATATTTGTAGATGATAGTTATCTACTTTAATCGAGAGTATTCTTAAGAAATTTAATTTCCTAAGATGTAATTAATTATTGAGGGTTGCCTCCATAGGGAACTTAAGAACCTGGTTTAATATAAATCCTGCTTTATTCATCCATGTAAAGTAGGGTAAAAATATATGGTACATTCATTGACCCATCATGCCTTAGGAGTCTTTATTACATGATTAGGTCCATTGTAGGGTGATGTCTTTATCTTTCGAGATTGTACATCATACCTCAATGTTTTACCTAATCACCTCAAAATACACCTACATGTTGTCTCTCCCAATCCAAAAAAGACACCACAAGGCCCTCTCTTGTTCATTGAATCCTCTCAATATCATCCTTTTTCTTGGAGTTTGGAGATGTCGATACTTAAGTAGGCAAGGGTTCATAGACTCATAATGTTGATTGATACACCTATGGCAACCAAAACTCTAGATAGCCTATATCTACCAACATCCACTATAATGTAAAGAGGCGGTGGTGCTTAGTCATCCCTAGGAGTAAGTCTTCATCACAGAATGTAACTCCTAAGATATCCTTCGAGTGACATGACTCCCCATTAGTAGCAGTCAGCTGAGCTAAGCATATCTCTAGATCAAGTAAGGCTTTGGTTAAATATGCCCTCATCTCTCTAGATAAGATAAGGGCCTTATATATGCTTAACTTAGCTAGATACTTTCTAAGGTGAGCTAGGACAATATAATTAACTCTAGCTTGATCCTCCATAAGAATATCTATGGGTGGAGTATCTTATGGAGGGGCTATCTGCTCATTGAAACTAATAACTTACTTACCTTTATCTTGAGGTGCTACCCTAGGAGGTAGAACTTTGCCACTACTAGGTTGACTTCAGTGACTTCTTGGAATGATGAGCTTGTGGAAAGTTCTACCTTCTCATCGAGCATACCTACAACTTCTCCTATAAGATCTTTAGAGTTAGTTGTCTCCAAGTCAATCTCAAGAGGTGAACCTGATTGATTCATAGAAGGATAATCTAACTCTGAATCAAAAAGGAAAGGATCAAAACTACTAGAGCTATTATTTTTATTTAGAGTGGGAGAGCTTTCAATAGGAATAAAATCAAGAGCATCATAAGTAAATAATATATAAGTAGAATCAGCTTTCTTCATTAATTTCCTTTTAGGTGGAGATACATGATAGAAATCAAATAAAGTAAGTAGAGTAAGGGATTTAGTGCCCTTATCCGGATACAACTCTTACGCCATTAGAGAAGCTAGAAGATGTTGTAGCTACAGTGGAGAGAGAGACTTAGACAGTTGTTTACTTCTTGGACTATCAGTATGGTTAGTAGGCTATGCGCTATCACCTTCCCTGAGTTATACTTTGTAACTAGCAAACCTTCCTTAGTGTTGGAGGTTTGAGGTACTTCAAGCACCTACAAGGAAAGCTTCTTGATCTTAGAAATAATCTTCTTAGAGGTTCGGGATAGGGAGATATACTAACATTCTTTGGTCTTAAGAGGATCGTAAGTATCCCCAAGGATTACTCTAACAGAATTGGATGGTTGTTCTAATAAGTATTTCTTAGGGATAACTATGGCTCTCAAATTGTAGCTACGCTAAATTTAGTCCTTAAAAGTGATACAATCCTCTAAGACATGGCCTAACATGCGGTGGTAGGGGCAAGAGCTTAGATCATCACTCTTGCTCACTTCCTCCGGCCTCTTAGGCTCTAGTAATTGAAAGTCAGGTTTCTTTAAGAGATTCTTAAAGATTTTCCTAACTACCTCCCTCTTGAATTAATATGGCTTATTCAATCTATCGATAAGAGTAGGTGGAAAGTAGCTACCTAGTGATGGATATGAATACTGCTGCTGGGTAGGCTACTGAGGTGCTAGAACTAGTCAGTGTGGCGGATGCGGTGGCTGATATGATGGCCGAGGTGGTAGAAGAGGAGGTGGCAAAGGAGGCTGCTGAGCTCGTAGTCTCCCATACTAAACTCTAGCTAGTTGCTTCCCTCTGTCCATTGACACAATTATCCCTGGCTTCTTCTCAAACACCTTATGTGACTTGGGCCTAAATGATTGGTTGGGAAAGGGCAACTATTTGGCTTCCTCTTATAGGCTAGCTGCCTTATTGTTTAAATTCTCAAATATTTTGATGGTAAAGCCCTTAGGAATGAAGGTAACCGGGCCATGGATATTCTTGAGAAGAATCTCAATCGCATGTTGTTCAGACAGCTGTGGTTCTCATTTCATGCTCAGGTTGCACAACCTGAGAATGTAATCAACAAGGAACTCATTGAGTTTCTGTTTCTCTACAATGAGGTCACCTGGGTCACTCTCTGAGCACAAATCTCTTGATGAAGAGGTGCTCAACTCAGCAAAGTCTTCGAACCGTTAGGCTTTGGCTAACCAATTAAATGAAATAACTAAAAGACTGCTAATGAAAAGGCAGAAGAGGAGTGCATTGCTGCCACCAGTGTTGCAAAAGTTGGCTCTAAAGTGTGCAATGTGTTATCGTGGGTTGCTATTGCCCTCAAAGATCTTGAAGGATGGTGGCACAAAACCCTAAATAAAAAAAAATAAATAAAAACCTAAACCTAAAATAATAAAACTAAATAAATAAAATAACATAAACCATATAAAACTATAAAAATAAATAAATACATATAAAATATAAACTAAATAAAATAAAAAAAAAAATAAAACAATAAACTTAAACAAAATAAAAAACCTAAACTAAATAAAATAAAACAAACTAAACTAAAACCAAATAATATAGAATAAACTAAAAATAAACCTAAACCTAAACTAAAAAAACCTAAAAATAAACCTAAAATAAAAACTTAAACCAAAAAAATAAAAAACTAAACATGTACTAAAATAAAAATAAAATATAAATAAAACTAAACTAAAATACATAAACCTAAACTAAACCTAAAATAAATTAAAATTAAAAATTTAAAATAAATAAAATAAACATAAAATAAATAAACTAAACTAAATAAAATAAAAATAAAATAAAATAAATAAATAAAAAGGTGATAAACTGGCACACCTTTTTTTTAAGATCCTAACTAGGCCTGAATCCTGGGCCCCCACCTGGGCCACTGACTAAACATACCACTAACCTCACTACCCTAGGCCACAGACCTGGGCCCTTAAACTAAACCCTGGGCTCTAGGCCCCAGACCCTCCACTGGGCTGCCTGACACTGAAAACAAACTGGGCCTACCCTAATAACCCTAGCCCACTGGGCCTAGCCAAAAACAGGCCTTAAACTAGCCCTAAACCCAAACCTAAACGCTGGGCTACTGGCCTAGGCCATACTGAGCCACAGACCCCTGAGCCACAACCACTGGGCCAAACCTGATCCTCCACAAAAAAACCAGAACCTAACCTAAACTAAATAAAACCTAAAATTAAATAAAAAAAACCTAAAATAAGATATAAATAAAATAACAATCTAAACTAAATCATTTAAACCTAAAATAAAATAAAATAAGCTAATAAAATAAAATAAAATGAAATAAATAAAACCTAAACTAAATTAAAAATAAACCTAAGGTAAAAAAAATAAAATAAAACAAAAGTAAAATAAAATAAAATAAACCTAAAATAAAATAAAATAAAATAAAATGATAATAACATAAACAGAAAATAAACATAAAATTAAACAAAATAAATAAAATCCCACCTAAACTAAAAAAAACTAAAAAATAATAAAATAATAAATAAACTTAAACCCAAACTAAAATAAACTAAATAAAATCAAACTAAACATAAACTTAAAATAAACTAATACTCTAAAATAAATAAAATAAAATAAAATAAAACCTAAACCTAAACTAAAACATAAACCTAAAATAAAAATAATCCAAACCTAAACCCTACCAAACTAAAACCTAAACCTAAACTAAATAAACCTAAAATAAACTAAATAAAAAAAAATAAATTAAATAAAATAAAATATAAACATAAACTAAAAACCTAAACTTAAACCTTAAAAATAAAAAAAACTATACTAAAATAATAAATAAAACCTAAACTAAACTAAAAATAAAACCAAAATAGATAAAACTAAACCTAAAATAAAATAAAATAAACCAAAATAAATAAAATAAAACTAAATAATCCTAAACTAAAATAATCCTAAAATTAAACCTAAAAAAATAAAAAATAAACCTAAACCCAAAAAAATACTAATCCTAAAATAAAAATAAAATAAATCTAAACCTAAATAATAAACTAAACAAATAAATAAAACTTAAACCAAACCTAAAAATAAAATAAAATAAAATATACCTAAACCTACTAAAATAATACTTAAAATAAACCTAAAATAAAACTTGAAACCTCAACCTAAAATAAAATAAAATCCTAAACCTAAAATAAAATATAAAACCTAAACCTAAATAAAATAAAATAAAACTAAACTAAAAAAAATCTAAACCTACCTAAAATAAACTAAAATAAAATAAAAATAAACTAAACTAAACTAAATAAAATAAAAATAATATAAATAAAAAAAATTAAATAAAACAAAGTAAGTAAAATAAATAAACATGCCACTATAATCTAAAATTCAAAAAAAATAAAAATTAAATTAAAACCTACCTGCTTGCCCTACCCTAAACCATAAACCCTACCCTCCCTCACCCTGTCCTATCTGCCCATAATCCCTCTCAAACCCTAACCCTACCTAAATCCACTACTAAATCCCAACCTAAACTAAACTAAATAAAACCTAAATAAATCAAAAAACCTAAATAATCAAAATCACACTAAATGTAAACTACTAATCTAATAATAAAATAAAATAAAATATAAACTAAAATAAAATAAATAAACCTAAACTAAACTAAAGATAAACCTAAAATAAAAACTTAAACTAAAAAAACTAAAATAAAAAATAAATACTAAATAAAAACCAAATAAAAAATAAAAAAAATAAATCTAAAATAAATAAAAGTAAAACCTAAACCCTAAACTAAAAAGAAACCTAAACCTAAAATAAACAAAATAAAATAAACTTAAACTTAAAAAAAAATAAATTAAACTAAAATAAATAAAACCTAAATCTAAACCTATAATAAACTAAACCTAAACCCTAAAGTAAATAAAATAAAATAAAATAGAAATTAACCTAAACCTAAAAGTAAACCCAAAATAAAACTAAAACCTAAAGTAACTAAATAATTTTAAAAGTAAACATAAAATAAAAACCTAATAAAGCTAAAACTAAAACCAAGGAATGGGCAAAACATTGTGGTAGGAACATCCGTCAACCGCTCAGATCTAGATCTAGCGTGAGAGCAAAAGGCGAAGGTTATCTCGGGTGGTGGGTGGAGATGGAGATGATGGTGGATATGGAGGTGTTTGAAGGTGGTTATGGAGGCGAGGAGGAGATGGAGGTTCTGATCATGGTGGTGCGGAGGATAGATCGGGATATGATGGTTGATCTCGCTACTCGAGAATCGAGGGTTTGATGGGACCTAGAAAGCGAAGAATAGATCTACTACATATGGATATGTCTTCTGAGATAGTTTTAGTTATCGGGGCTTTTGATTTGCTCTATGCATGCTCATTTTTGATCTATGTCATTTCTTGTGTCTTAGAAAACTTGGTGTGTTACTTGATTAATGAAATTAAAAAGAAGAAATGTTAGATCTGAATTTGTTCTTGTTAAAAAAAACTAAAAAAGCTAAACCCTTAACTAAAACCTAAACGCTATACCTAAAACCTAAACCCTAAATCATAAATCCTAAAAAACCCTAAACCCTAAACCCTAAAAGAATAAACCCTAAAACCTTAAACCCTAAACCTTAAACCTACACCTAAAAACCTTAAACCTAAACCCTAAACCATAACTAATCCTAAACCCAAACCCTAAACTAAACTAAAAAAATAAATTTATTAAAAAATAAACTTAAACTCTAAAATAAATAAAACCTAAACCTAAACTTAAACCTAATAATGGGAAGAACCTTGAGGGCTCAGTCAGATCTGGTGGAGGCAAAAATGAGGCAATCATGTAGTGGTGGTGGGGGATCTGGAGGTGCTGATGGATGTGAAGGTGGTGGTTGGAGTAGTGGTGGTTATGGAAGCAGCATGAGTGATGTAGGTTACATCCGTGGTGGTGGTGGAGGGAGAAATTGAGAATACAATGGTGGATCCCACCACTCAAGAGGTCGAGGTTATTTTTATGGGAATTAAAGAAATTGAAGAATGATCCATCCCAACTTTTGCTTATGGAACTGTGTCTTTATAGTAGAGATGGTTCTAGTTATCTAAGATTTTTGATTTGCTCTAGGTGTGTTCATTTTTGATATATGTAATAAACATGTCTTAGAAAAAAAATTGGTGTGTTACTTGGTTGATAAAGTTGAAAGAAGAAATGTTGAATCAATTTTCTATTAAAAAACCCTAAACCCTAAACTAAAACTGAAATAGACCAAAACCTAAACTATAAACCTAAGTAAACCTAAAAAACCCAAAACTAAAACCCTAAACCATAAACCTAAAATCCTAAAACCCTAAACCCTCCCAATCCTAAATCTATAAACACCTCTCTACCTTAAACCCTCTAAACCCTAAACCTAAAAGCTAAAACCTAAATTAAACCTAATAATAATATAAATAAGAATCTAGTCACCTTAAGACCCTAAATTTAAATTAAACTAAAAATAAACTAAAATAAACCTAAAATACCAAAATAAAACAAAATAAAATAAACCTAAACTAAACCAAATAAATGACTACCTAAAATAAAATAAAAATAAAACTAAGTATAAAATAAGCATAAACTACCTAAACTAAACTAAAATAAAACTAAATATAAACTAAATTAAATAAACTAAATTAAAAAAAATAAAAAAATAAACTTAAAATGAAAAAAATAAAAAAACTAAAATAAAATAAAAATAAACTAAATAACCTATAGGTTTACTTAATTTAAAAAAAACCCTAACCATGCCTAAATCCTAAACTAAACCCTAACTAACTAACCCTAAACCCTAAACCTACAATCCTAAACTTGTAACTCTAAACCTAAAATCCTAAACTACCTAAGCCTAAAAACTAAACCTAAAACCCTAAATCTAAAAAACCCTAAACCACAAACTAAACCTAAAGTAACTAAATTTATAAAAAAAAAAACCTAAACAAAAACCTAATAAATCTAAACCCTAAGAATGGAAGAACCTTGGCAGAGATCATCATCAAACTAAGATCAAGCGGTGGAGGTGAAGCGGTGTTATCATAGTGGATGGTGGAGGTGGTGGATATAGAGGTGGTGGTGGAAGTGGTGGTTATGGAAGCATGAGGAGGAGATGGAGGTTAAATGGTGGTGGAGGAGAAGGATATGATGGTGGATCACACTAAATGGGTGGTTGTAGAGAACTAGGAGAAGAATGACCATCTAACACTTATGGAACTTATCTTTATAGAAATCCTACTTATCTATGGTTTGATTTGCTCTATGCATGCTAATTTTATATGTCATTGTGTCTTAGAAAACTTGGTGCATTACTTAGTTAATGAAATTGAAGAAGAAATGTTGAATCTTAATTTGTTCTTTATTAAAAAAAAAAAACCCTAAACTAAACTAAAACCTACATAAACCTAAACTCTAAACCCTAAACCCACTACCTAAACCCAAAAACCCCCACCTAAACCCCACCAAACCCCCTAAAAACCTAAACCCACCTAAACCCTACCAAACTCTAATATTCTACCTAAACCTACCCCAACTACCTAAACTAAAATAAATAAAATAAACTATTAAATATAAACTAAACTAAACTAAAAATAAATAATCAAACAAACTAAAAATAAAATAAAACCTAAAATAAATAAAATAAAACTAAATAAAACCTAAACCAAAATAAACTTAAAATAAACCTGATATAAAAAATAAACCTAAATAAACTAAAAAAAACCTAAACTTATAAAAAATATAAAACTAAACTAAAATAAAATAAACTAAAAATAAATAAACCTAAATGTAAAAAATGAGTTAAATAAAACCTAAACCAAAAAATAAAATAATATAAATAAACCTAAACCTCAAATAAACCTAAAAAAACCTCTTCTAAATAAAATAAAACTAAAAAAATAAATAAAATCTAAACCTTATTAAATAAATAGACAAACTAAAAATACCTAAACCTACCAAATAAATAAACTAAAAAAACATAAACTAAAATAAAATCAAAAATAATTAAATTAAATTAAATTTAAACTAAACCTAAATAAACTAAAATGATAAACTAAATTAAATAAAAATAAACTAAATAAATTAAACTTGTGGGTTTGCTTTTAAATATATATATAATATAAAACCTTGACCTAAACCCTCCTAGCCCCACCCATCCTAACCACAAACCTACCAACCTTATCCTGACCATGATCCCTACCCTACTCTGGGCCTACCTACTTAAACCTGGGCCATGACCATACCCCACTACCCCAGACCCTAAACTGAGCCACAAATCCTAACTAAACTAAACATAAATAAAATAAAATGTGGACCTAAATAAAATAAACTTAAACTAACCTAAAACCTAAACCTAATAAAATAAAATAAAATAAAAACTAAAACTAAAATAAAATAAAATAAATAAAACCCTAAAAGTAAAATAAAAAAATAAAATAAACCTAAAATGAACTTAAATAAAATAAAAAATAAACATAAAATAAAATAAAAGCTAAAATATAAAATAAAACTAAATAAAAACCTAAACCTAAGAAATATACCTAAATAAATAAAAAATAAACCATACACTAAACCTAAACCCAAATCTAAACCATAAAATAAAATCCATTTTAAGGATCAGTGATGATACCCTCTAGATTTTAATCTTTGCAAATCTCATTGGGTGAAGCCACCTGACTACTCAAGAAGAATTGGACTAATTTGATCATAAGGAAACTAGATAAATCTCTTACTGGATTTGTGGGTGGTGGGAGTAAACTTCTTAGGCTAGGCTTCCATTTCCTATGGTAATGGGCTTGGGGTATGTTGTTTCCCATAAACTCAAGAAAGAATTGTAAGTGCATTACTTACATTCTTTGCTTATCTTTGATGGAAATAACCACGAATATGGACTAAAATGTATATTTATTAATGTCCTCTAAATTGGAATGTAAAATTCCTTGCTCTTGTCTTTAAGATAGATAAATTTGCTGAATCCTTTAGATGGTTTCCAATATGGATGAACATTGATGGCTCTCTTTCATTTGAGTTGGGATTATCATGCCTAGCCTAATATGATGACATATATTTGGCAGGATCCCCTATGCTCCTGCTCCCAGCACCTATTCTTGTATATTTTAAAAAAGATCTTCATCAATGGCTACTACCTGAGAGCTATGATGGTTATGCTTTCACTCCAGGTTTGGTAGTAGCTTGTGGTAACCTTCCTGAAAGATGCTCATATGCATCTGCCCCACTGTGAAAAGCCTCTTCTTTATTATTACCAAGAGCTCAAATGTACTACTTTAAGCACTAACTGTCTCAATCTTGAAGGTGACCTTAGTTGCTCCATGGTGTCAACTTAAGAGAAACCCTCATCCTTCATTTGCTTACTTTTGTTAATCACTTTGTATCCTTGCACTCTTTTCACTGAACTTAGATAAAAAAGGTTGATTGTAGCTCTTTGGCTGAAAAAGTTTATAAGAATATAATCCCTATGGCAAAAATTACTGTTAAAAAAAAACCCAAATAACACAAAATAACCCTAAAACCTAACCCTAAACCTTAAAAAAACCTAAAATAAAACCTAAACTAAAAATAAACCCTAAATAAAACCCTAAACCCAAACCCTAAACTCTAAAACTAGACTAAAACCTAAACTAAACTAAATAAAACCTAAAATAAAATAAATAAATAAACTAAACCTAAATAAAAAAATAAAATAAAATAAAATAAAACCTAAACTAAAAAAACCTAAATAAAAGAAAATAAAATAAAAGAAAATAAAAATAAACTAAAAATAAAATAAATAAAACCTAAAACAAAACTAAAGTAAAATAAATAACTAAATATAAAAAATAAAATAAAATAAATAAACTAAATAAAACCTAAAAAAAAACATAAAATAAAACCAAAATTAAATAAATAACCTAAACCCTAAACTAAAAATAAATAAATAAAACCTAAATAAAAATATAAATAAAAATAAAAATATTAAACTAAATAAATAAACTAAAAAACTAAATATAATAACCTAAACTAAAACCTAAATAAAAAATAAAATAAAGTAAACTAAAAATACTAAAATAAACTAAAATAAAGTAAATACATAAAACCTAATAAAAAATATAAAACCTAAACTAATTAAAAAACTTAAACCTAAAACAAAATAAAATAAACTCAACTTAAAATAAACCTAACCTAAAAATAAACTAAAATAAAAACTAATAAATAAACTAAAATATAAACTAGTTAAATAAAATAAAAATAAATAAATAATAAAAATATAAACTCAAATCAAAAATAGATAAACCTACCACTTGTTTTTTTTAAAACCCTAAACCTACCCTAAACCCACAACCACTCCCTAAACCACCCTAAATCTACCTCTCTAAACCTTAAACCTCCAAACCCAAACCATAAACACTAAACCCTAATAACCCACACTAGAATGGGAGATCTTTGGTGAACATCACATCAACTAGGCTTGTTTAGATCTAAGGCGAAGCGGTGTTCTTAGATGTGGTGGGAGATATAGAGTCTTGGTTGATATGGATAGCATAGTAATGGTGGTTATGGAGGTAAGAGGTGTGATAGATGTTATAGCCATGGTGGTGGTAGAGGGAGAGATCAGGGATATGATGGTTGATCCGCTACTTGATAGGCGGTGGTGGTTATGATGGGAATGAGAGAAACTAAAGAACTGCTAATCCAATCTGCTACTTATGGAACTGTGTCTTTACAGTAGAGATGATTCTACTTATCTAGGGTTTTGATTTTCTATGGGTGCTCATTTTTATCTATGTTGTCACTTGTGTCATAGAAAATGGGTGCTATATGATGAAATTGAAAGAATAAATGTTGAATTGGTTGTTCTCTGTTAAAAACCTTAAAAACCCTATCTAAAATAAAACCAAAATCTCTAAATCCTAAACTATCAAAACCCTAAACCCTAATACCCTACAAACCCTAAACCCTAAACCAATCCTAACATTAAACCATAAACCTAAACTAAAAACCCTACCCACCTAAAATAACCTAAATACCCTAAACACCCTAAACTAATCCCTAAACCCTAAACTAACCCAATTTAAAACCCACCTAAACCCTAAATGAATATGTCGTTAATCTAAATAATAACCTAATCTAACATAGTTATGTAGCTAAAGAAAATGTCTTCAAGAGACTTTCCCATGACTATTAGAGATTTGAATAAAACCTATAACCCTAAACCCTAAACCTAAATCATATTATAATATTGTATATTATAGAAAATGTAGAATCATATATTTAAGCATGTAGTGATGTGTTTTTGGATCTTATAAAATGTTTTGAAATGTTTTTGTATATTATGGTATTGTACTATATAATAAATTAATATAAATCATAAAAATATTAATTTAATAAATCAGATGATGAAATTTGTTAAATTTGAAGTGGGAATTAGGTTGTAGTACTAAAGGTGTGCTACACCACTTGTAGTCTAAAAAGTAAGATTTTATGTTCAAAATAAATATTAGATGTTGTAATCATGTATCATAAATATGTAGCATAGTATAGCATCATATAACATAATATATTATTATGTGCATTTTAAATTCTTCTAGTATTTTATAGTGATGCAATTGAGCCTACACTAACATTATTTATAACACTTTTGATTTAGACTTTAAAATGGTGGAATTTGAACAAATTCATAATTGGTAGAGCATGACATCATAATATATTATTTCAATTTAAAATATGTAAGTGATACGACTAAAATATATAGTTTTTTATTATTTAGACTAATTTTATGATTTTTTATCTTAAGCAATCCCTTCTGATGTGATATGCCATATAATATAATATAATATGTTATGGTGTATTATAATATAAGATGCCATAACATAGTGTAGCATCATGCATTATAGCATACTATTGTGTATTACTACTTGTTGTTTAACATATTTTAGTTTGCTATAGTATGATGTAGTATATTACTTATAATTCATAAAATTACTTTATAAATGAGATGATGGAGTTGGCCAAATCTAAGGTAAGCTTTAGGGAACATCATTTGGGGTGTGCTATGGTGCATCATTTAATCAAAAGAATGAAATTTGCATCCAAAATAAATGTTCATTTTTCAAATTTGATAAATATTTTGCTTAAAGTGATTCATTTTATGGTGTGTAATAAGATTATATTATATTAAAGCATATTAAATATATACATAATATAATATATATATATATATATATATATATATATATATATATATATATATATATATATATATATATATATATATATATATATATATATATATATATATATGAATTTGGTGGTGTGTTACTAAATGTTATGTACATTTTAGTATGTTTTACTTTTGTTGTTAATACGTTGGGAAAACTCACAAAAAAGCTAATTTGAAGGTTGAGATGAAAGAATTTGCCAAATTCGGCACACCAAGCAACACCAAAATTAGGTTATTTTGCAGCATTTCTAATAGAAAATTAACAATGAACATTATTCATATTTTGAGAAAGTTTTATTATTTGTTCCTTTTAAGTGATTCTAATGAGGTGTAAAGTTAGACAATATATTATATTATAGCAAATTATAATTTAACATCATATTTTATAATATAATATAGTGTGTTAATTCTCATTATAATATGTTTAGCATGATATTGTATAGTTAGTTTGAGCTTACACCATCACAAATCATAAAATGTTGATTACAATGTTAAGATGATGTAATTTGAATGAATACATTATTAGGCTTTTGGTTCAAGTATTAAAGTTGTGCATAAGAGAAGAAATAAGATTTGATGAGAATTCCATGTGAAGGACATGGAGGGAGATCTGTTAGGGGATCACACATTCATTGAACATGGCATGTGAGGGGTCTATGTCGAGGGAATAGAAGAAGAAAATATGCTGGGGATAATGTTTGAATTTGATTTCATTATATGATTTGTGCAAAGAAGATCTGTTGGGGCTAAGAATATATAATCCACTTGCAATTAAGATTGAATCGACTTTGATTAATTTATTTTTAACTATTATTGAGGCATATCTCCTAGAGATATGGGCTCGAGTCTGCTGGGAATCGGGTATATGAACCTTCCACTAGAGAAGCATGTTCGGGTTATCTGTTGGGGATTGGGATTTGAGTTTGATTTGATAGATTTATTTGGGGATGTATCCACTAGGTATAAGAGTTTGGTTGGATTTCTTTGATTTGGACTCTACTGGGAGAGTTGGTTTAATTTGGCTCCACTAGAGAGGTTGGTTTTGAATTAGTTATATTTGCTTGACTTATTTTATATATGGTTTGGGATCCACAAGGAGAAGGTGTGATTTATTGAAGGAAAATCGATTGGGATTAATTTAATTTGAGTTGATGTATGGACCTATCGATGATGGACCCAGGAAGAGCTATATCTTGACCTACCTCAGTTTACAAATCCAAAGGGATAGTCTTGGGTGAGCTAGCCAATAAGGGTTTCCTTTTGCAGCTTATGCTAGGAGAAAGGTGTAGCAGACTTACATCTTCCAAAGCAAGGAAAAACTATTGGGGTGACTTGTTGGATGCACAATAAATCAAATCTGACTTAGGGAGACTACTAAGTGAATGTAGCTAGGGACTTATGTTAACTCAAAAGTTGTCAAGATTAATTTTATCTTAATTTTAAGTGGTTTAATATTGTTTGTTTGGTTTAGTTTGTTTTCAAATTGAAGGCATATTTTCTAGGGATGTAAGCTTGGTCAAATTTTATAGATTTGATTTATGGACCATGTCATTGTGCAATGGACCCACTAAGAAGGGACTATATCAGACTTGTCCTATCTCAGATTTAAAAATCCAAAGGCATAGTCTACAGGCTGTGGGGTAGAGCTAGCCAACCTAAGGGGTTGCTTTTGGTGTGCAATGGTTGTGATAGGAAGAAGGCGTAGCAGACTTACATCTTCTAAGCAAGGAACAACCATTGGGGGGACCTATTGATAGCATAACAAATTGAACCCGACTTAGGGGCGAATACTAAGTGGATGTCACTGGAGACTTATATCAACTCAAGAGTAGTCAACGATTCTATGGGAGTTTTGACATTGCCTAAAGATAGGATACTCTTGGGAAAAGGTCTTAGGGTCCTCTAATCCACAAGTGAGTATATATATATTTTTATGTTTTGCATGGACCTTTGTTGGTGTGCATGGGACACTAAGAATGAGTTATGTCGACATTTTCTCAATTTATTAGACCAAGGAAGAATTTGCATCCATAAGATGATTCTCCAACCACGGGTGGTTCTTGGAAGATCCAATCGATAGTATCGGGTAATGTCTAAATGGGGTGGATGTGATCCAAATATAGTGCTACAGGAGGTCTTTGCTAGACATTATCACGAGCCAAGAAAGAAAGACTATAGGTGTCGGTGGACAACTCAAGAGAAACATAGAAGACTTATGCGCCATGAGTGTGGTGTATCTAAGGTGTGAGAACCAACCAACTAAGGGTATCTCACATGAGAGGTGTATCCATCAACATAGTGAGAATTGACCAACCTAAGGTGCCTGTCGATGTGCAACGATCAATCTAGAAAGAAAGCATGTAGTCTTACAACTTCCCAAGTAGAATCGATCACTGAAATAGTCTATCATTAAAAGAATAAATGTATGATCTAGAGCCACTACTAAGGGAGCCCCAGGAAGGGTGGACCTAAACTTGGAAATCAAGAGGGAAGGAGCCACTAGGGACTTATCCTAAATGTCAAATATACTCTATCGGTCAGTGCACAAAGGCTAATCAAGAAGAGTGTAGCATACTCACATCCTCTTAAATGAAGCCAACATGGGTAGCTTACTAGCCAGTAGTAAGGCCTACCAAACTAATAAGGCACTCATCGATTGTGGTGGCCAAGTAAGAAGGAAAGTGTAGTAGACTTACATCCTTTAAGTAATAATAAGACCCTTGGGTGACACACTAATAGTAGCACGCTGACCTAGACTACTAAGTGAGTGCCAGGATCTCAACTTCAGTAGCAGAGATAAAAGATATGTATTTATTTTATATGTTTGTATGTAGTTTGTGTTTATCTTGTGTCCATGAAGGATAGGACACCACTAGGGTTCTTTAGACCTACCGTAAACACATCATGGCGGATTCACAAACAAGAATAATTTCAACATGGAAGAGGTTAAATTTGAAATGTAATTTTCATTGATGATAATTATTTTTAAACATGATTTATAATATTTTTTAAGTAGAGCCCATTGATTGGAAGCATTGTGCACTCTCCCTTATGATTAATAAGCTGATAAGATCCTCCTAGGTAGATTTTCTCTATGGAAAAGGCCTTCCCAAGTGGGTTCAAACTTTCTCCCATCTTGGGACAATAATTGGTCTTCTCAAAACTAAAATAAGCTCTCTACAAGCCATGACCCAACTTGATGTGAGCTTGAATCATTTTAGCTTTGTACAACTTGAGCTTTTGGCATGATGCAACCATCTCTCTCCTCCAAACCTTGAGCTCTTCAACTTGGTGTTCTCTATTTTGATCTTGCTACCAGCTATCCTTAGTGATGGGAGTTGGATTTATAATGGTAGAATGACTTGACCCATATACTAAGGAGAGTAGGAGTTGGAGTTCTATATGTGTGTGGTAGGCCCACAAGGCTTCAACTAACTTCTCATTCTACTATTGCTTATTATTGTTGAGTGTCTTCTTTAGTATTTTGATTAGAGTTTTTTTATGGCTTCTTCTAAGAGTTTGCCCTCGAGTACTTGATGGTAGAATATCGTCATTCTATGTGGTGATTCTGGGCAAAGTTGTTGATCTCGTTGCTCTTGAATGAGTACCATTATTACATATAATTTGTCAAGGTACTATGAACCTATATACAATATCATTCATAAAAAACTAGAGCACATGCTTAGTTGTGACCTCTCAATGCAGAATCACCTTCACCCATTTAGAAAAGTAGTCAGTAGAAGCTAAGATGAACCAAAGACCCTTCGAAGATGGAGAATTAATCAGGCCCACTATGTTGGTACCCCAACAATCAAATGGCCATGAGGATAATGTAAGATGTAGAATGTTGGGTGGTTGGTGTAGGACCACATCGTGTATTTGATATTGGTGGCATCGCTTAGCCATATCCATTCAATCTTTGATCATCGATGACCAGTGGTACCCTAGTCTCTTGATCTTGGCTTTCATCTTTGAACTAGCTTGGTTGGCTCAACATAATCACAGTGTACCTCAATCATGATCTTACGTGCTTGTCTAAAACTTAACCACATATGATCGAAAGCCAATACAAGACACCATCCACAAGAGTGCGAAAGTGATGTTTGCTTCATCCCATAGGCTTGGGACTTCTCTTTAGGTAGTTTACCTTTATTTAGGTAATCCATGAATGGTTGCCTCCAATATAACTCCTCTTCCTTCTTGGCAAAAGGCAACCTCCCCTTCAAGATAGTACTTTTGATGAGTTCAATATGAATAAGGGATAAGACTTGTCTATTTTGGACCTTTATTAATATGGACTCATCCTTTGGACATGCCAACTCCTGGCAAGCTTGGCTAAAGCATACTATTCTCTCCTTGAGGAATCTTATAAATGGAAACCTCTAGGATTTGGGCCAACAACTCTATGGTGTACTTGTGGTTGTGATGGAGCTTAAGCTTTATAACCTTATAGGACCCAATGATTTGGTTGATAACTAGTTGAGAATCCCTGAAGGTGTTGATGTTCTAAATGATTAGAGTAACAGCTAACTCTAGACTAGTAATTAGAGCCTCATATTCAACTTTATTGTTGGTTCAAAGATTGCACAGATGATATTAGAATCTCATCACATCATGGTCTAGAATTTAGAGAACTATTCCTACCCCTGCCATTCTTGGAATAGTAGATTATGGTTCTTCTCCTCTTTGAGAGGAAGCTGCACCATCAAAGTACATCTCCTAGTAGTGAATGTTAGTATCCCCTAAGTTCATGATTTATACATCGAGGAGATCATCACTAAGCAGAGAGTTAACAGGAAGTGGGTGTCTTTAAGAAATTTACACTCTTGTACTTTCACCGCATGGAGGGGAACAAAGGTAATAGAGGATCGGACCATTGTTTCAACCATCCAGATAGCACTGATTGTATCATGAGATACTGTAGTGGATTAATCATAGATATTAAGTTCACCTTATGTGGAAGCATTTAGTGGTGTAGCTTTTGGGATATAAAGAATAAAGCTAGGCAATGCTTCTTAAAGGGTGGATAATTTCCCTCAATAGGGATTAGATGATAGCTGAGGTAGTAGAGTGTGTTTTCCTTCCCTTCATAACTATCTTGGGCCAATAAAGCATAAAAGTAGTCTTCTAATGAAGTAGTGTAAAGTTTGAATGGCTTGACCAGAATAGGGGTTGCTAGAACTAGCGGTGTCATCAGGTAATGCTCGATGTCTTCGAAGGCATGCTCACATTTATTATCCTACTTAAACTTGACATCCTTTTTAACAAGTGCTGAGAATGGTAGATATCTTCTAGATAGGTTTGATATAAAGCTTGTTAGATATATAACTTCCTTAGAATGATTTGAGTTGAGTCAAATTTTTTAGGAGGCATTTCTAATATCGTCTTGATCTTCTCAAGATCGATTTCGATTCTCTGGTGTCGGACAACAAACCCAAGAAATTTTCCTGAAGCTATTTCAAATGCACACTTCAGGGGGTTCATTTTGAGGTTAAATTATTTTAACTATTTGAAAACTACTCTCAAGTCAAAGAGATGGTCTTCCTTTTCTCTACTTTTGTGCACAAGATCATCAACATAGCACTCAATTTTATGATGAATGAGTTTGAAGATTGAGTCATAGCCTGGTATGTAACATTTTAAGGTGAAAGGCATGATTTTATAGTAATAGATTACGATCGAGGTTCTAAAGCGGTGTTTCTTTCATCTTTCATCTTTATTTGGTTATACCCAGATGAGCCATCCATGAAGGAGAAGACTGCATGACATGAGGCAATGTCCACTAGCAGCTCCAGGATTGGTAGTGGAACTTCATCTTTTGGGCATGCCTTATTTAAATCCTTAAAATTGATGCATATGTGAATTTGGCCATTCTTTTCTTAACTGGGATGATGCTGGCTAACCAGGTAGGGTATTTTTTTTCCAAATGAGTTAATGTGATTTGAAAAGAACCTATCATATTCAAAATGATTGGTGATGATGACTAAGCGATGTCGTCATCATCAATATGAATATGTGCGAATCTAGTCCCATCTTGATTGAGATTTTGCATTTGTTCTTCAATATTCTTTTGAAGTAGTCTGACCTGTGCTTTGACCAAGTATGTGGGATTAACCCTTTCTTTGCTAAATTATGGACACAAGGCAAGCACCAATTAAAAGCTAATTCTAATAATTTTCTATATGAATCATTCTCAAGTTCTACATCAACTTCTTGACTTGAGGATGATGCTCCAAGAAGAACCTATGAGTCTTCATACCGGTGGATGACTTAGGGGCTTCTTTAACTACCAAACCCTCAACTTTTTGAGAGGAAAATGGGGTTAAAGCTAAGGTTCCGAATTGATGCCTAACTATTTTACATATAGAATTGGATATAGTTTTGCTTTGCATTGGAGCACGGTCTTCAACCCTATCTGGTTCAAGTGTCATGTCCAAGAAAATCTACTGTTGAAAAGAACTGGCTGGTGTGCTAACCATATAAGATTCATCCTATGAACTAGATTCTAAGTCTATTGGATAGCAGGTGTACTCCTAGTAGTTGGGATATATTTTCTACTTTTGGTCCAATAATGAGGTTTTTCACCCATGGGACTGCCTCTGAATTGGCCTCTTCCTCTCTCTAGTGGAGGTCAGGTCATCCTACCCATATGTTCGAATGGAGTGATGAACTATGGGTGGAATCGAATGTCATGCTGCACTACCTCCTCCAAGTCTATTTCCTCTCCCTTTTATTTTCTTTTCCTTTTTTTTCTCTTTCTTTTCTTTTCTTTATTTTTTAAACTTTGCCAAGTTCATGAGAATAGACTTGTTTATTTTGAGGGAGATCTCCTTTGACACAGTAGATGATCCCACCTCTCACAAACTTCATACACTGATTTAGAGAGGATGGAACTATGTTGTTCTCATGTATCCATGGTCTCCCAAGCAAAGCTTTGAAAGATGTATCTGAGTCTATATTTGTGAAACTTGGCTTTGGTCTTCCAATAATCTATCTCCAAGGGCAACACTATAGAACCTAAGGCCTATTAGCCTCACTTTTGGAGTACGAATTCAATCTTCTCATCTTAGACTTAGGAGTCTTCTAGACACTAAGACTTCCCTAGTCATAAGACACTTTTAACAATTAGGTAAACACTTAACCTAAGCCTAAAGACTTAGAAGGGTTAACCATAGGATTAGGTTATGCTTGATTAGGATAATCCACCTACCCTACAACCTAAATCCAATCCATGTTCACCTTCTCAAACCAAACTTCAAGTTCAATTGAAACATCAAATTCAAATCCAAATCCAAGCCCCAAATTCTAAAACCAAATGATTGATACACATGTCAAATCAAACTTGAAACCCTTCTAAACATACAGCTATCCATGAACTTAGCCAAATCTTGAAATCCATCAATCCAAAATCAATTGTTTTTCTCTAATCAATTTATATCTTCAATCATCTTTCTAAATATAAATCAAATCTACATTCAAATGATCAAAACTAAATCAAACTTAATCAAATAAAATCAAAACCCTTCAGACATATGACCTATATGGACTTAGCCAAATCTTAATCCAAATCAAGTCAAACTCAATTGATTTTCTCACAAATCAATATATTTTCAATCAACTTCACAAATATAAATGAAATATGCATTTAAATCATCAAAACTAAATCAAACCAAATCAAAATCCAAATGACCCAACTCCATGGACTTAGCAAAATTCCTTCATTCCAAAACCCAAATTCAATTGATTTTCTCATGAATCAATCTTACCTTCAATCATATTCACAAATATAAATGAAGTATACAATCATCATCAAACCAAAAATCAACCCAAGTCAAACCCAACTTAACCCTTTTGACTTGAAATGTTCAAATGAACCAAACCATTTGAACCAAGCCAATTCTATTGAATTTATATATCAATCCCAAATCCATATAAACTCAACTAAATCAAACTCATCCCAAAATCAAGCCAATTAAAGCTAATTGTCCACTTGACCTAAAAGTGGCCAATTTGACCTATTTGAGAGTTTCCTACCTAAATTGGATAGAACGAAGTCCATCAAAACCTGCCATCATGATTGTTAATCACCCTAGGTTGATCAATTAACACAAATTGGGTCAAACCAAGTCAACTTGGTCATTCAACCAAGTCAACCCTTTAACCCATATGAACCCAAACTAGCCAAGTTGCTTTGCCAAATCCTTGAAACCAATGATTTCTACTCAAAATCAATATTTGAATATGACTTGACCTTCAATTGAGTTAAACCAAACCCAATTGGCCCTCTTGACCCAAGTTGACCCAAATTGACCTAAAAGACTAAATTGGTTTAAATCAAAATATAAATAAAATTGATTGCCAATCAAGTTCATTCCAAATTGATTGTTGAACTTGACCAAAGCCATGCTTGGACCCAATTGAACCCAATTGACCAACATAGAACCTAAAGGTTCAAGTTGGCCAAATAAAACCAAATCCAAAAATTGAAACCAAAGCTACAATCATCTTCAATTGGTTAAACTAAACCTAAACCTAGCTTAAACCCTAACTAACCTAAACCAAACCCTAAACCAAACCCTAAACCTAAACCCCAACCTAAAACCATAAACCCAAACCCACAAAAAAACCCTAAACTTAAACACTAAACCTAAACCCAATCTAATCTAAAACTAAACCTAAAATAAATAAAACCTAAAATAAATAAATAAACACCTAAACATAAATAAAAATATAAAATAAAACCTAAAAACATAAAAAAACCTAAAATAAAATAAAATAAAATAAACTAAAATAAAATAAATAAAACTAAAATAAACTAAATAATAAAATAAACCTAAGAATAAAATATAAAACTAAACATAAAATAAAATAAAATAAACTAAAATAAAATAAATAAATAAAAACCTAAAGCTAAAAAATTAACCTTAAAATAAAACCTAAAATATATACAAAATAAAACCTAAACCCTAAACTAAAAAAAACTAAACCTAAAATAAAATATAATAAAAAATAAAATAAACTTAAACCTAAACTAAAATAAACTAAACTAAAATAAATAAAACCTAAACCTAATCTTAAAATAAACTAAACTAAACCTAAACTAAATAAAATAAAATAAACTAAATTAAATTAAACCTAAAGTAAAAAATAAAACCTAAAATAAACATAAAATAAATTCTAAACCTAAAATAAAAAAAATTAAAATAAACCTAAAACCTAAACCTAAAAATAAAATAATAAAACTCAACTAAAAGTAAATTTAAACCTAAACTAAACATAAAAATTAAACTAAAATAAAAAAACCTAAATGAAATAAATAAAAATTAATAAACTAAACTAAATAAAAAAAAATAAACTAAATAATAAAAATAAAATAAACTAAAATAAATAAAAATAAATAAATAAACCTAAACCTACTAGTTTACTTAATTAAAATAAAATAAAACTAAATAAAAACTAAACCTAATAATAAAACTAAATAAATAAAAATAAAACCTAAAACTAAACTAAAACCTAAACCTAAAAAAATACAATAAACCTAAACTAAAATAAACTAAACAAATAAAATAAAACTAAACTAAATAAATAAATAAAATAAACTAAATAACAACTAAAATAAAAAAAAATAAACCTAAATAAAACTAAAACCTAAACCTAAAAATAAAATAAAAAATTAAACCTAAACCAAAATAAAAATAAACCTAAAAAAAATAAAATAAAATAAAACTAAAAAAATAAACTTAAACCAAACCCAATAAAACATAAAAAAACCTAAACTAAAATAAATATGCTAAAATAAATAAACTAAATAAATAAAAATAAAATAAATCAATCAAAATAAAAAAAATAAAATAAACTACATTAAAAATAAACTAAATAAACCTAACCTTGGTTGACATTTAAAAAAAAACCAAACCTCTAAACTCTAGGCTGAGCCTAAACTCAAACCCCCACCTAAAATCAAACCCTAAACCCTAAAACCTAAAACCACTAAACCACTGGCCTAAAACTGAGCCCTCAGAGCCCAAACCCAAACCCTAAAACTAAAAACCCCAGATTAACCTGAGCCTAAACCCTATCCTGATCCCTAAACCTGACCCTAAACCAAAACCCAAACCCTAAACCACAAACCAAACCATAAAACTCTTAAACCAAACTAAACCACACAACCCAACCACAAACCACCTAACAAAGCAAACCCAAACCTAAACCCTAAACCCTAAACCCAAAAACCCTAAACTCAAACCAAATCCTAAACCTAAACCCCAAAACTAAACCAACTAAAGTAACTAAATAAATTTAAAAATAAACCTAAACTAAACCTAATAAACCTAAACTAAACGACCCAGAATGTGTAAGAACCTTGGCAGAACATCACCAGTCTAGGCTCAATCTAGATCGGAGTGGAGGGAGACATGAGATAGTGGTGGTGGGGGGATCGAGTGTGCATATGGAGGTGGTGGTCTGAGTGGTGGTTATGGAGGGGAGGAGCAGGAGGTTACATGTGGTGGTGGCGAGGGAGATCGAGGATATGATGGTGGATCCCGATACTGAGGCGGGTGGTTCATGGGAGGAGAAAGAAGCACATCCGATTTATTGCTTATGGAAATGTCTTTATAATAGAGACGGTTCTAGTTATCTAGGGTTTTTGATTTGTGCTATGCGTGTTCATTTTTTATTTATGTCATCGCTTGTGTTATAGAAAACTTGGTGTGTTACTTGGTTGATGAAATCAAAAGAAGAAATGTTGAATCTAAATTTATTCTCTATTTAAAAATAAATAAATACCCTAAACCCTGAACAAAAACCTAAACCTTAAACCCTAAACCCTAAACCCTAAAAATAATAAATAATAAAATAAATTTTAAAAAACCATAACCTTAAACCCTAAAGCCTAAAACACTAAACCCTAAACCCTAAACACTAAGACCTACAACCCTAAACCCTAAACCCTGAACCCCAAACCCTAAAAACTAAACCATAAACCCTAATCCTAAACCCTAAAACCAAAAATCAAGCCTAAATGAAATAAAACCTAAAAAATAAATAAATAAATAAAACCTAAACCTAAATAAATAAAATAAAATAAAACATAAACATAAACCTAAACCTAAACCTAAAACTAAAATAAAATAAAATAAAAATAAAACTAAACTAAAATAAAATAAATAAAAAAATAAACTAAATAAAATAAAATAAATATAAAGATAAAACCTAAATAAAACAAAACAAAACAAAATAAAATGAAATCTAATAAACCTAAAATAAAATAAAATAAAACTAAACAAAAAAACCTAAACATAAAATAAACATAAAATAAAACCTAAAATTAATAAAAATTAAATCATTAAAATTAAAAAAAAACTAAACCTAAAATAAATAAAATAAAATAAACCTAAACCAACTAAAATAAACTAAACTAAAATAAATAGAATAAAACTAAACATAAAATAAAGTAAACCTAAACCCTAAACCAATAAAATAAATATAAACTAAAAATAAACCTAAAAAACTTAAAAATTAAACCTAAAATAAACTTAGAAAATAAAATAAAACCTAAACCTAAACCTAAAAATAAATGATAAAAAAAACCAAACCTAAAAAAATAATTAAAAAAATAAACAAAAATTAAAAAAATAATCATAAACCTAAACTAAATAAATAAACTAAATAAAAATAAACTAAAATAAATAAAAAATAAATATAAATAAAATAAAATAAATCAAAATAAAAATAAAATAAATAAATAATAATAAATAAATAAATAAACCTACTGGTTTGCTAATTTTCTTAAAAGACCACTAAACTCCACCCTAAACCATAAATCTTAAACCCTAAACATAACTTTGAGCCAGGACCCACATGCACTGCCCCACGGACCCTAGGCCCACTCTAAACCCTTCCACCCAGGCCACTCCACTAGCTAAATCTACACTTAAACTCTAACTAAAGCCTAACCAACTCCACTCTACCCTAAACTTACCAAAACTTCCCACCATGACACTGAGCCATGACCAATTTACCCACACCTCTAAACCACACTGAGCCTAAAACTGAACCACACCTAACCCTAAATGCTAAACCCTAAACCCCAAACTAAAACATAAAACTAAACCCTAAACTAAAAAAATAGCAAAAAATAAAACTTAAAATAAAATAATAAAAAAAACATAAATATAAAAATAAAATAAATAAAAAACTTGGTAAACTAAAATGTAAACCTAAAAATAAAATAAAATAAAATAAATAAAAAAAATAAAATAAATAAAACTAAACTAAATAAAATAAAAAAAACCTAATAAAAAAACCTAAAAATAATAAACTAAAATAAAATAAAATAAATATAAAATAAAATAAAACTAAATAAAACCTAAACTATAAAATAAACCAAAGAAATAAAATAAATAAAACCAAAGAAAACTAAACCCAAAATATAAAATAATAAATACAATAAAATAAACCTAAACCTAAATTAAAATAAACTAAACTAAAATAAATAAAACCTAAACTAAACTAAAATAAACTAAACCTAAACCTTTAAAATAAAATAAAATAAACTAAAATAAAAAACCTAAACAAAAAAACAAAAAATAAAACTAAACCTAAAACCTCAACCCTAAACCTAAGACCTAAAAAAGCTAAAACTAAACCTAAACTAAATAAATAAAATAAAATAAATAAAAACCTAAAAAAATAAAATGATAAATGAAAAGTAAAATAAAATCAACCTAAAATAAAATAAAATAAAAATAAAACTAAACCTAAAATATAATCCTAAAAATAAAAAAAATATAAAGGAGCAAAAAACTTAAAATAAACCTAAACTTATAATAAAAAAAATAAAATAAATAAACCTAAACCAAAATAAACTAAACTAAAATGAATAAAACCTAAACCTAAAGCTAAAATAAACTAAATAAAATAAAATAAACTAAAATAAACCTAAACTAAATAAAAATAAAACCTAAAATAAACTTAAAATAAAAAACATAAAACCTAAACCTAATAAAATAAAATAAAACCTAAACCTATAAAATAAAAAAAAATAAAACCTAAACCTAAAAAAATAAAATAAAAATAAAACTAAACTAAAATAAACATAAACCTAAAAAAAATAAATAAAATAAAATAAAATAAAATAAACTAATAAAAAAAAATAAATAAAATAATAAAATAAAATATAAATTAAAATAACTAAATAAACTAAAACTAAACATGGGTTTACTGATTTTTAAAAAACTAAACAGCCAAACCCTAAACTCTAAACCTAAACCCTAAAGTTAAACAAAGCTACCTGACCCTAACTGACCTAAACCAGGCATAAACTTAAACTGACCCCAGGCCACTCTTGAGCCACTCCAGGCCCTGGGCCCAAACCCAAACCCCAGGCCAGCCAAACCTTAAACTACAGGCCCCTAAAAACCAAAAAGCCCTACCAAACTCCAGACACTAAACACTACCTGACCAAACCTCTTCCCTAACACTAAACTTAAACTGAGGTGTAAATAAACTACTACCCTAACCCACCAAAACTACCACAAACACAAAATATAAAGCTAAAATAAATAATAAATAAAAATATAAATAATATATAAAAGATAAAATAAAACCTAAACATAAACCTAAACCTAAACCTAAAAAATAAAATAAAATAAACATAAAAAAATAAAATAAAATAAAAAAAAACATAAACTAAAGGTAAAATAAAATAAAATAAACCTAAGAATAAAAAAGCAAATATAATAAAAACTAAACATAAAATAAAAAAAATAAAATTAAAATAAAATAAAATAAAAATAAAATAAAACCCTAAACCTAAAATATAAACTCAAAAATAAATAAAAAAATAAAAACCTAAACTCAAAACTAAAAATAAAAACAAAACCTAAAATAAAAGTAAGATAAACAAAATAAAATAAACTAAACCTAAACTAAAATAAATAAAACCTAAACTGTTAAAATAAACTAACCCTAAACCCTAAACTAAATAAAATAAAATAAACTAAAAATAAACCTAAACCTAAACTAAAAAATCAAACCTAAAATAAAAACCTAAAACCTAAACCCTAAACCCTGAAAAGCTAAAAAGCTAAACCTAAACTAAATAAAACCAAATAATAAAATTAATAAAAAACCTAAACCAAAATAAAATGAAAAAATAAAGTAAAATAAAAACATAAACTAAAACCTAAACCTAACCCTAAACCTAAAAGAAAAAAAAAAAAACTAAAACTAAACTAAATAAAATAAATTAAAACTTAAAATAAAACAAAAAATAAAAAAAAAACCTAAATAAAATAAATAAACCTAAAATAAAATAAAATAAATAAATAATATAAAATTAAAACTAAATAAACTTAAACCAAAAAAAAGAAACCTAAAAATAATAAAAAATAAACCTAAACCTAAAAAAATAAACTAAACCTAAAATAAAAAATAAAATAAACCTAAACCTAAACCAACATAAAATAAACTAAAATAAACTTAAAAAACTAAGAAAGAATACTAAAATAAACCTAAAATAAAATAAAACCTAAACCTAAAAGAATAAAATAATACCAAAACCTAAACCTAAACATAAAAATAAAATAAAAATATAACTAAAAAAAATAAACATAAACCTAAACTAAAAAAATAAACTAAACTAAATAAGATAAAATAAATAAAATAAATAAATAAAAAAAAATAAACCTAAATAAAAATAAAATAATAAAATAAATAAAATAAAAGATAAAAAAACTAAAACTATGGGTTTACCTAATTTAAAAAAACCTCCACAACCCTAAATCTAAATCTGAGCCACAAGCCCACTTGAAACACCGGACCCTATAACCTCAACCATGACCCTAAAATTACAAACCCTACCACTCATGACTCCCAAACCCTAAATAAACTAAACTGACCACAAACTTAAATCTGAGCCTACTCTAACCCCCACCTACACAGGCCCAGGCCATCCTGGGCCATCCCCCAAACCCTACCACTGACCCAAACTCCAAAACTGACCTAAATACTGAGCCACATAAACCACCCCACCACCACTAAACCACTGAGCCCAAGGCTGAGCCAGACCACTAAACTCTATAGACCCTTCTATCCTAAATAAAACCTGACCTAACCACTAAACTTAAAGTAAATAAAACCTAAAATAAAATAAATAAATAAAAACCTAAATAATATAAAAATAAAATAAAATAAAACCTAAAGTTAAACCTAAAACCTAAAATAAATTTAAAAATAAAATAAATTAAAATAAAATAAATAAAACCTAAAACTAAAAAATAAAATAAACCTAAAATAAAAACCTAAATAAAATAAAACTAAAATGTAAAATAAAAATAAAATAAAATAAAACTAAAACTACTAAAAATAAACCTAAACATAAATAAATAATAAAACATAAACTAAACTAAAAATAAAAGCTAAACCTAAAATAAAAGTAAAATAAATAATAATAAACCTAAACCTAAACTAAAATAAATAAAATAAACTAAACCTAAAATAAACTAAATCTAAACCCAATAAGTAAAATAAAATAAAAAAATAAACCTAAACCTAAACTAAAATAAAACCTAAAATAAAAATGTAAAACCTAAACCTTAAACTTTGAAAAGCTAAAAACATAAATCTAAACTAAATAAAACCAAAAATAAAATTAATATAAAAAACCTAAACAAAAACAAAATGAATAAATAAAATAAAATAAAATAATAAACTAAAACCTAAACCTAAACCTAAACCTAAACATAAAAAAGAAAATAAAAAAATAATAAAAACTAAAATAAAATAAAATAAATAAAAACCTAATCTAAAAAAAAATAAAAAACCTAAATAAAATATAAACCTAAAATAAAAATAAAATAAACCTAAAATAAAATAAAATAAAAACTTAAACCTAAAAAAAAATCTAAAATATAACCTAAACCCTAAACTTTAAAGAAAACTTAAACCTAAAATAAATAAATGAAATAAACCTAAACTAAGATAAACTAAACTAAAATAAATAAAACTTAAACTAAACAACTAAACCTTAAAATAAAATAAAATAAACTAAAAATAAAACCTAATAAAGAATACCTAAAATAAACCTAAAATAAAACCTAAAACCTAAACCTAAAAAAATAAAATAAAACCTAAAACCTAAAAAATAAACTAAAACTAAAAAGAAAATAAAATATAACTAAATTTAAAATAAACATAAACCTAAACTAATCTTAAAAATAAATAAATAAAACTAAAATAGTAAAATAAAATAAATAAAATAAAATAAAACTAAATAAATAAAATAAAACTATAAATAAATAAAAAAAATAAAACAAACTTAAACTTAGAGGTTTACCTAATTTTGAAAAAAAACACTTAATCTTAACCCTAAACCATAAATCCTGCCCTAAAATAAAACTAAACCTTAAAACTAGCTAACCACAACACCTGCCCACCCCCAAACCTGACCACAAAATAACCACAAACCCCCAAACTACAAACCCTAAAACCTAAACCACAAACCCTAAATCAAACCCACAAACCCTAAACCCTAAACCCTAACCCTAAACCCTAAACCCTAAACCCTTAACTCTAAACTAACTCTTAACCATATATCCGAAACCCTAAAAATATAAAACCTAAAACCCAAAACCCAAAACCCTAAATCATGAATAGGTTCGTTATGTGATCTAAAGCTACAACATTATGATTATTGATATCAGCATAAGCTATTTGATATGTAATGCTATAAATAACACTTCCTTATCTTAATTAAACATAATCTAATTTATGTTTTAGAGTAAGAGTTCTGTCTATATGTCTATCATTAATATTGATGGCATAACTAGGATGTAAATTAAATAATAAAGTTTGGTAACATAAGTTTCCTTGGATAACTCTAATAAAGCATCTTTTTAGAATTAATAATTCTATCATCATATATCCACAAGGTTATAGGGCTATCGTACCATTTCTAAAGTATGCTTTGATTAGTATTTGTATTCCTCCCAAAATACATGTATACATATTTTTTTGGGATGAGGAATCTTTGTAAATCTTGATTTCTCATTGTATAATTATATAAAAGATTTCATCTTGCCTTGGGATTCTATTATTTCAATAGGGTATTCTCCTTATCGAATATAATGAATTACTTTTTTTCAATTTAAAATTGGCATATTGAAATAGTCTTTAGTTCTAATGATAATTTTATTTTTTGAATCTTCTTATATTCTTCTTCTAAAGGGTTAAGTGTTTAATATATTTCAATTGATTGTCTATAATGTCTGTTAAGCTATTGGAGTTTAGTCATTTTAATGCGAATATAAATATTCATTTAAATCATTATCGTGCTCGG
>CM038214.1:278134408-278372144 GCA_021442155.1 Cymbidium sinense | reverse complement strand
TATGGAGGCGAGAGGAGTCGGCAGGTTACAACCGTGGCAAAAGGGGAGAGATCGGGATATGATGGCATGATCCTACCTTGAGGGGTGATTCCTGATGGGAACTGAGAAACTAAAGAATAACCATCGACCACCGCTATGGAATAATGTATTACAAGAGAGACATTCTCTTATCTGTGGTTTTAATTTGCACTATGGGTGCTCATTTTTGTCTATGTCGTTTGTCTTACAAAACTTGTACTTGTTGACAAAATTGAAAAGAAGAAATGTTGAATTTGAATTTATTCTTGATTAAAAAAAACCTTAAACCCTAAATCCTAAACCCTAAACCCTAAACCCTAAACCCTAAACTAAATCTTAAACCCTAAAATTAAAACCTAAACTCTAAACCCTAAACTCTAAACTTAAGACCCTAAACCCCAAACCCTAAACCCTAAACCCTAAACCCTAAACCCGAAACCATAAACCTTAAACCCTAAAAATCTAAAAACCTAAACCTAAACTAAATATAACCTAAAAATAAAATAAATAAATAAACATAAACTAAAATAAAATGATAAAATAAAAAATAAAACATAAACTAAAATCTAAACCTAAACCTAAACCTAAAATAAAATAAAATAAAGTAAAAGCTAAACTAAAATAAGAAATAAAAAAACCTAAACTAAACTAAAATATAAAATAAAATAAAAACTAAATAAAAACCTAAACCTAAAAAATAAACCTAAAAATAAATAAAAAATTAAAACATAAACCCTAAACTAAAAAAAAACCTAAACCTAAAATAAAAATAAAATAAAAAAAGTAAAATAAACCTAAACCTAAAATAAATAAACTAAACTAAAACAAATAAAACCTAAACCTAAGCCTAAAATAAACTAAACTTAAACTTAAGCTAAATATAATAAAATAAACTAAAAATAAACCAAAACCTAAATTAAAAAAATAAATCCTAAAAAAACCTAAAATAGAAACCTAAAACCTGAACCTAAAAAAATAAAATAAAAACCTAAACTCTAAACCCTATGAATGGGCAGAACCTTGACGGTAGGGGCATCACCGTTAATAAGGCTTAGTCTAGATCTGGTGGTGGAGGTGAAGGTAAAGGCACTGATTATTATAGTGGAGGTGGGGATCCGAGGATGGTGATATGGAGGTGGTGGTTGGAGCAATGGTGGTTATGGAGAGGAGAGATGAGGTTATAGTATTGTGGTGGTGGAGGAGAGATCAGGGGATATGATGGTGATCCCACTACTCAAGTGGCGGGGGTTGTTCTGAAGAGAACTAGAGAAACTAAAGAATGACCAATCCAATCGCTTATGGAACTGTCTTTACATAGAGATGGTTCTACATCTAGGTTTTGATTTGCTCTATGGGTGCTCATTTTTATCTATGTCATCGTTTATGCCTTAGAAAACTTGGGGTGCTACTTGGTTGATGAAATCAAAAGGAATAAATGTTTAATCTGAATGTGTTCTTTATTAAAAAAAACCTTAAACCCTAAACTCTTGCCCTGAACTTTAAACTCTAAATCCTAAATCCTAAACCCTAAACATTAATCCTTAAATCATAATCCCTAAACCCTAAACCTTAAATCTTAAAACCCTAAAACCTAAACCTAAACCCTAATCCCTAAAATCATAACCCCTAAACCCTAAAACATATAACCCCAAACCCTAAACCCCAAAGCCTAAACCTTAAACCCTAAACACTAAACTAACCCTAAACCCTAAAATAACCTTAAACCCTAAACCTTGAATAAAGATGTCATTAGGAGTACATCTAAAGAATGACCTAATCCTAACATAATTATGGAAGCTGAAGAAAATGTCTTCAAGAGACTTTCCCTTGACTATTAAAGATTTGAATACCCAAAACCCTAGCCATAAATCATATTATATTACCATATATTATAGTATAATGTAACATTATATATTTGAGCATATAGTGATGTGTTTTTGGATGTTATAAGATGTTTTGAAATGTTGTAGTATATTATGGTATTGTGCCCAATATTCTATATTAATATAAATCATAATAATAATGATTTAATAAATCGATGATGAAATTTGTTAAATTTGAAGTGGGAATTAGGTTGTAGTACCAAAGGTGACCACTTGTAGTTTAAAAGTAAGATTTTATGTTCAAAATAAATATTATATGTTGTAGCATAGTATAGCATCATATATCATAATATATTGTTCTACACTTTTTAAATTCTTTTAGTATTTTACAATCATGTATTTGAGCCTACACTAGCATTATTTATAAAAATGTTGATTTATACTTTAAAATGGTGGAATTTGGCCAAATTCATAATAGGTAGAGCATGGCATCATAATATATGGTTTCAATTTAAAATATGTAAGTGATATGACTAAAATATATAGTTTTATTATTTAGACTAATTTTATGATTTTTTATCTTAAGCAATCCCTTGTGATGTGATATACAATATAATATAATATAATATGTGTATTATAATATAGGATACCTTAACATAGTGTAACATCATGCATTATACATACTATTGTGTATTACTACTTGTTGTTTAGCATACTTTAGTTTGTTATAGTATGATGTAGTAGAGTTTGTATGGTATAATTCATAAAAATACTTATTTATAGGCTAAGATGATGGGATTTGGCCAAATTTAAGGTAAGATTTAGGGAACATCATTGGGGGTGTGCTATGGTGTGTCATTTAATCAAAATAATTGAATTTTGCATCCAAAATAAATGTTTTTTTTTTCAACCAACTTTTATAATTTTTTTGCTTAAAGTGATTCATTTTAAGGTGAAATGTAATATAATATATTATATAAAAGCATATTAAAATATAATGTACATAACAATATAACTTCACATATATATGAATGTGGTGGTGTGTTACTTAAATGTTATTGTACATTTTAGTATCTTTACTTTGTTATAATACATTGGGTAAAACTCACAAGAATGTTAATTTGAAGGTTGAGATGGAAGAATTTGGCCAAATTCATGACACACACCAAGAAGCAACACCAAAATTATGCTATTTTGTACCATTTCTAATAGAAAAATAACAATTTTACATTCAAAATGAACATTATTCATATATTGAGAAAATTTTGTTATTTGTTCTTTTAAAGTGATTCTAATGAGGTGTAATGTTAGATAATATATTATATTATAGCAAATTATAATATGACATCATATATTATAATATAATATAGTGCATTAATTCACACTATAATATGTTTAGCATGATATTGTATAGTTAGTTTGAGCTTGCACCATCACAAATCATAAAATGTTGATTACAATGTTAAGATGATGTAATTTGAAGGAATACATTGTTAGGCTTTTGGTTGAAGTATTAAAGGTGTGCATAAGAGAAGAAATAAGATTTGATGAGAATTCCATGTCAAGGACATGGAGGGAGATCCGCTAGGGGATCACACATGCATTGTACATGACATGTGAGATGTGTAGGGCATAAAAAAGAAAATATCCGGGGATAAGGTTTGAATTTGATTTGATTATATGATTTGTGGAAAGAAGATCCAGGGATAAGAATCTATAATCCACCAAGGGATTAAGATCAATCGACTTTAATTTATTTTATTTTAATTGATGTGGAGGCATGCTTGATATGGGCTCGAGTCTAGGGATCGGGTATATGAACCTTCCACTAGGGAACCAAGTTTAGGCTATCCACTGGGGATTGGGATTTGAGTTTGATTTCATTGATTTGTTTGGGGATGTATCCATTGGGGATAAGGGTTTGGCTGGATTTCTTTGATTTAGACTCTATTAGGGGAGTTAGTTTAATTTGGTTCCACTAGGGAGGTTGGTTTGAATTTGATTTATTTGCTTGACTTATTTAAACTTGATTTGGGGCTCCACTGGGGAGAAGGGTGTGATTTAACTCCACTAGGAAAAATCAGATTGGGTTAATGTATGTACCTTGTCAGTGTGCGATAGACCCACTAAGATAGGGCTATATTAGCCTTGACCTAGCTCAGGTTTACAAATTCAAAGGGATAGTCTATAGAGCAAGCCAACCTAAGGGTTGCCTTCAAAACGAATGTAGCTAGGAAGAAGGTGTAGCACTTACATCTTCCAAAGTGGGGAACAACTGCTGGGTGATCTTGGATGCACAATAAATCAAAACTAGACCTTTGGTGACTCAGTGAATGCCACTAGGGACTTATGTCAACTCAAAAGTACAAGATTAATTTTATCTTAATTTCATGTGATTTAATATGGTTTGTTTGGTTTAGTTTGATTTTGAATTGAGGGCATATCATTGGGTATGTGAGCTCTCAAATTTGATAGACTTAATTTATGGACCATGTCGATGTGATGGACCCACTAAGGGGCTATATCGGACTTGTCCTATTTCAAATTTACAAATCCAAAGGATAGTCTACTGGTAGAGCTAGCCAACCTAAGTGGTTGCCTTTAAGTGCAACTAGTTAGGAAGAAGGTGTAGAGACTTACATCTTCCAAAGCAGGGAACAACCATTGGGATGACCTGTTGGTAGCACAACAAATAGAACCTGACTTATGGGTGACTACTAAGTGAATGTCGTTGGGGACTTATATCAACTCAAGAGAAGTCAGGTGATTCCTATAGGGAGTTTTGTTGATACTGCCCTAAAGATAGGATGATTGCTTGGGAAAAGGTATAGCTAGGGGTGTCCTCTTAATCCATAAGTGAATATATATATATTATTTATATATTTGTGTGTGGACCTGGTGTGCAAGGGACCACAAAAGGGCTATCATCCTTGACCTATCTAGATTTATTGACCAAGAGAGAATATACACATCCACAGGATGGATTCTCCAACCACAGAGGTGGTTTCTAGGAAGGAAGAACTGTTCAATCCGATAGTAACCCAGGTAGTGTGTAAATGGGGTTGCAAAGGATGTGATCCAAATATAGTGCCCAAAGGGGAGATGCTTCTAGGGGTGTTAACTTGAGCCCTAAAAAAGAAAGCCTATAGGTGTTTAGTGGGAAACTCAAGGAAAAAGCATTGCAGACTTACATTTGCCATGTGTGATGTATCCAAAGGTGCGAGAACCAACCAACCTAAGGTGTATCATCATGAGTGGTGCCAACATAGTGAGAACAACCAACCTAAGGTGTCAGTGTAATGATCAATCTGAAAGAAAGTGTGTAGGCTTTCAACTTTCAACAACCGATATCGAGATAGTCATTATCATGGAAAGATGATTTCACCTAAAGTGACTACTGCGAGCCTCGAGGAAGAATTGGACCCAAACTTGAAGCATCATAAGGGAAGGAGCTATTAGAGGACTTATCTTAAACCTCAAATATACCGACCTAGTTAGCAGAAAGGCTAATCCAAGAAGAAAGCATAGACTCACATCCTCTTAAATGAAGCCAACATGAGGTAGCTTACACCACATAAGGCCTACCAAAATAATAAGGTGCTCAAGGTAAGTGGCCAAGGAAGGGAAAGTGTAGCAAACTTACATCCTCTAAAGCAAGAAGACCAGTAGGGTGACACACTGTGGCATGTCACGACCTAGAGTCTAAGTGAGTTTCAGAGTGTTATCCCAACTCAGAGTAGCCCAAGATAAAAGATATGTGTTTGTTTAATATGTTTGTGTGTAGTTTATGTTTTTGTTGTGTCGATGAAGGATATGACACCACTCTAGTTCTTTTCACCTACCCTAAACACATTGTGGCAAATTGACAAACAAGAAGATATTGAATTTGAAATGGAATTTTCATTGATGGTAATTATTTTCAAACATGATATATAATATTTCTTTAAGTAGAGCCTATTGATTGGAAGCATTGGGTGCTCTCCTTTATGATTAATAATTTGATAAGATCCTCCTTGGTAGGCCTTCTCTATGGTAAAAGGGCCTTCCCAAGTGGGTTCAAACTTTCCTCCCATCTTATGACAGACAATAATCAGTCTCCTTAGAACTAAAATAAGCTCTCTTACTTGAAAAGCTCTAGGATAGACCAACTTGTTGTGAGCTTGAATCATTTTAACTTTGTACAACTCAAGGTTTTGGAATGCACGCAGGCATCTCTCTTCCAAACCTTTGAGCTCTTACAACCGTAACTTGGTATTTTGCTCTATTGTGAGTTTTCTACCCATAATTATCCATAGTGATGGGAGTTGGACTTCTAATGGTAGAATGGCTTGACCCATACAAGGAGAAAAGGAGTAGACGAGTTGAGTTATATATGTGCGTAGGCTACAAGGCTTCAACTAACTACTCATGCCACTATCACTTATTATTATAGATTGTCTTCTTTAGTACTTGGATGAGAGTTTTGTTGAAAGCTTCTACTATGTAATTTTTGCTTGAGTAGTTGATAGTAGAATATCTTCAATATATGATATGTCTCGGGCAAAGTTGTTGATCTCGTGCTCTTGAATGCCATATTATCGATATAATTCATCGAGGCACTCCAAACTATATGATATGGTTCCTAAAAAACTAGAACACATGCTAAGTTGTGACCTCTTTGAGTGAATCACTTCACCCATTTGGAAAACTAGTAAGATGAAGATGACATGACCCTTGGAAGATGGAGGATTAATCAAACCCATTATGTCGATTCTAACAATCATGGCCATTCTAGGATGTAGAATGTTGGGTGGTTGGTGTAGACCACGTGTATTTGACATTGGTGCCTAGCATATCCATGCAATCTTTGATCATCTACAAGTAGTATCCTTATTTCTTAATCTTGGCTTTCATCTTTGAATCAAATTAGTTGGTTCCACATAATCCTGAGTGTACCTTAGTCACAATCTTATAGGCTTCGTGCTTATCTAAATAAAGTAACCATATATGATCAAAAGGCCGTTGGTATAAGACATCATCCATAAGATCATAAGAAAGTGCTCTCTGCTTCATCTGATGGGCTTGGGACTTTTCTTGAGGTAGTTTTCATTTATTTTGGTAATCCATGAATGGTTTCTTCCAATCTAACTCCTCATCCTTGTTGGCAATGATAACCACCTTCAAGAGAGTACTTTTTGATGAGTTCATTCAATAAAGGATAAAAACTTATTATTTTGGACCTTTATTGATATGACTCATCCTCTGACATGCAAACTCTTGGCAAGCTTGGCTAAAGCATACACTATGGTGTTCTCTTTGAGAATCTTATAAATGGTAACCTCTAGGATTTGGACCAATAACTCCATGGTGTTTATGGTGGTAGTGATGGAGCTTGGGCTTTATAACCTTATAGGACCTAGTGATTTGGTTGATAACTAGTTGAGAATCCCAAGATGTTGATGTTTTAGATGCTTAGAGTAATGGCTAACTATGACAATCGAGCCTCATATTAGCTTTGTTGTTGGTGTAAGGATTGGACAAATGATATGAGAATCTCATCACTTTCAGAGTTAAGAGAACTATTCTACACCTACCTTTCTTGGAATAGTAGATTCTTCTCTTCTTTGAGGAAGCTACACCATCAAAGTACATCTCCCAGTGGTGAATGCTAGTATCCCTAAGTTCATGATTTATTCATTGGAGATCATCATAAGGAGAGTGAAGTGGTGCTAAGAAATCTACTAGTGCTTGTCCTTTCACCAGGAGGAAAGGTAATGTTAAATTGAGAGGATCATGGACACCGTGCCAACCATCCAGATATCATGGTCATGAGATACTATAGTGGATTGATTCTAGAGATTAAGTTCATCTTATGAGGAAGCATGTAGTGTTGTAGCTTTTGGATGCAAATATTAAAAGCTAGCAATGCTTCTCAATGGGTGGATAATTAGCCTCAATAGGGATTAGATGATGGCGAGGTAGTAGAGTGTGTTTCTTCCCTTCATCATTGGCTTGGGACAACAAAGCACCAAGGAGTTATCTAATGCAAAGAATGTAAGAGTGGCTTTCTGGAAAGCGATGTCAACAGTAATGCTTGATGTCTTGAAGGCATGCTCACACTTATCATCCCACTTAAACTTGGCATCCTTTTGACAAATGCTTGAGAATGGACATCTTTTGATAGGTTGGATATAAAGCATCTTAGGTATGCCACCACCTTGGAATGATTGAGTTGAGTTAAACTTTGTGGCATTTTAATATCGCCCAATCTTCTCAAATCGATTTTGATTCCAGTGTGACAACAAACCCAAGGAATTTCCTTGAAGCTACTCGAATGCACACTTGGGGGGTTCATTTTGAGGTTAAATTATCTTAACTATTCAAAAAACTACTCAAGTCAAAGAGATAGCCTTCCTTTTACTTTGACCATGATCATCGATATAGCACTCAACTTGATGATGAATGAGTTCATCAAAGATTTGAGTCATAGCTCCCGGGTATGTAGAATATAGGCTGAAAGGCATGACCTTATAAGATTCATGGGGTTCTAAAAGTAGTATTTTTTTCATCTTCAGGGCCATCTTTATTTGGTTATATCTAGATAAGCCATCCATGAAAGAGAAGACTACATGAGATGAGGCAATGTCCACCATCAGCTCTAGGATTGGTAGTGGAAATTCATCTTTTGGACATACCTTATTTAAATTCTAAAATCAACGCATATGTGAATTTGACTTTTTTTTCTTAAGTTGGATGATGCAAGCAAATGGTATTTTTCTTCGGATGAAGCGATCAATCAATTTCTTGACTTCATAAATGACTTATTATTTATGTCTAATCACATGCATCTAGGAGCTTATTTGATAGGGTTAGTAGTAGGCTCTAGCTAGTTTATGGACTATGAGAGCTAATCGGCATCTCTTCATAACTCCATGCAAAAGTCCTTAAACTCCAATAGCCTAACTAAGTCATTGGTTTTAATTTCATTCAACAAAGAACTCATGTATGTGGATCTTCTAGTTCCTAAGTTGATTTCCTTGAGCTCATCAATGGTTGACTTGATCTATTCTTGAACTCTGGTGTATCTTTGACTTCAAAATCAATTGGATCATCGAAGTTTCTAAGCATAGCTCCCATATGAGTTAATATGATTTGAAAAGAACCTATCATATTCCAAATGATTGGTGATGACTAAGCATTAATCATCATCATCAATTGGACCCACTATACCAAATCCTAGTTTTGATCTTGATTGAGAACTTTTGCATTTGTTCTTCCAATTCAATTGACTTTGACCAAGTATGTGGGATTAACCCTTTCTTTGCTAAATTATGAACACAAGGCAAGTACTAATCAAAAAGGTAATTCTAATAAATCTTTATATGAATTATCCAAAAGATGCTCAGAAAAGAACTGTGGGATGACTTAGGCCTTCCTTAATTCAAACCCTCAACTTTAGAGGAAAGTATGGTTAGAGCTAAGGTTCATGCCTAATTGTTTCATATATAGACTTGGATATAATTATTCTTTGCTTTGGAGCCGCTTCATCGCTATCCGCTCAAGTGTCACCTCTAAGGGAATCTACGAGAAGAGTGTGTGCTAATCATATAAGACTCAACCTATGAACTAGATTCTAAGTCTATATGGATAGTGTACTCTAGTAGCTGGGATCTTCTATTGGTGGCCAATAAAGAAGTTTTCCACCCCAGAATTCCTCCTAACCGCCACTTCCTCACGGTGGAGGTCGTCATCCTACCATATGTTCAATGGAGTAACAGTGGAATCTAATGTCGCTCCACTTCCTCCTCCAAATCTATTTCCACTCCTTTTATTTTTAATTTTCATTTTTTCTTTTCTTTTCTTTTTTTTTTCTTTTTTTTCTTTTTTTGTTTTATTTTAAACTTTGGCCAAGTTCGAGAATATTTTGATTTTAAGGTAAGTAAGTGCATCCTCATATATGACAACCTCATGAACTAAAATGGCTTGAGATCTCCTTTGACAAAGTAGATCCACCTCCTCTCATGAACTTCATAACGATGTAGAGGATGGAACTGTGTTGTTCTCATGTATGCATGGTCTCCAAAGTAAAGTATCCAAAGATGTATCCAAGCCTATAATGTAAAACTTGGCTTCAGTCTTCTAATCATCTATCTCCAAGGGCAATACTATGGAGCCTAAGGCCTATTGACCTCACTTTGGAGTGCAAATTCAATTTCTTCCCAAGACTTAGGAGTCTTCTAAACACTAAGACTTCCTAGTCATAAGACACTTCTAACAATTGGGTAAACACTTAACCTAAGCTAAAGACTTAGAGTTAACCATAGGATTAGTTATGCCTTAGGGATTAGGATAATCCACCTACTACAACCCAAATCCAATCCATGTTCACCTTCAAACTAAACCTCAAGTTCAATTCAAACATCAAATTCAAATCAAATCCAAACCTAAATTCTAAAACCAAATGATTGAATTCATGATCAAATCCAAACTTGAAACCCTTCTAAGCCATATATGACCTATCCATGGACTTAGCAAATCCAATCCAAATCACCAAAATCAATTTATTTTCTCATAATCAATTATATATCAATCATCTTATTAAATATAAATGAAATCTAAATTCAAATGATCAAAACTAAATCAAACTAAATCAAATTAAATAAAACCCTTCCTATAATGACCTACCATGGAACTTAGCCAAATCTTAATCCAAATCAGTCAAACTCAATTGATTTTCTCACAAATCAATCATATTTTAATCATCTTCACAAATTTAAATGAAATATATATTAAATCATCAAACTAAATTAAACCAAATTAAAAATCAAACCCAAGCCACATGACTCAACTCCATGGACTTAGCCAAATTCTTCATTCCAACCCAAATTCAATTGATTTTCATGAATCAATCAAACCTTCAATCATATTGACAAATATAAATGAAATCTACAATCATCAAGCCAAAACCAAAATCAACCCAAGTCAAATCAACTTAACCCTTTTGACTTCAAATGTTTAAATGAACCAAAACCCATTTGAACCCAAACTTATAATTGAATTTATATATCAATCCCAAATCCATATATAAAACCCAACTAAATCAAACTCAACCCAAAATCAAAACTAAACCAAATTGATCCACTTGACCCAAAGTGGCTAATTTGACCTATTTGAGCTAAGTTTAATCCTACCCAAATGATTGAACCAAACCCATCAAAACCTCCCATCATATTGTTGATCACCCTAGGTTAATCAATTATCACAAATTAGGTCAAACCAAGTCAACCCTTAACCCATATGAACAACTAAATAAATTTCAAAGCCAAATCCTTGAAACTAATGATTCATACCAAATAAATCAATATTTGAATATGACTTGACTTAATTGAGTCAAACCAAACCAATTGGTCCTTGACCCAAGTTGACTCAAATTGACCTAAAAAAACCAAAATGGGTCAAATCAAACTATAAACCAAATTGATTGCAACCAATGGCTCAAGTTCATTCCAAATTGATTGTTGAACTTACCAAAGCCATGATTGGACCCAATTGAACCCAATTGACCTACTTAGCCAAATTGACCTAAAGGTTCAAGTTGGCTTAAATAAAAAACCAAATCCAAATTAATGAAACCAAATCAGAATCATCTTGGTCAACTAAATGCAACCAAAACCAACACAATTAGCCAATTTGGTCAAATTGTTAACTTAATCCATTTGACCCAAATGAATTCAAATGAGCCAAAATTAAATCTAAGACAAACTAAACCAAACCAATTGAACCAAAATATCCCAAATGATCATATGAACTCAACCTAACTCTGGTTTGACCTAATCCAATTGGTCAACTTGACCCAACTTTTGACTAAATGAGTCAAATTGAGCCAAACAACCAAATCAACTCCAATTGACTTGAAATTTGATAACCCACTTTTAGCTCATTTCAAATCTTCCAAATCAATCAATGCTAAATGATCATTCTACCTTGGGTCAAGGCATCACATGAGACAAATCACCCAAGTAAGTGGTCATTTCCATTTTGAACTACTCTCAAATGGTCCTCTCAAAACTAACCAACTTGTCCAGGGGGTTGGTCGCCCATGACCCATGGGAGGTCAAATCACCTCACCCTTGGAGATTTAAACCCATACACCCATGATTCCTCCTTAGCACATCACACCTTGAACCAACTAAGATGAGCCAACTCACTCTCCTCCACCACCCATGACTCCCTTTATGGTAAGATCTTTGAAGCCAAATTTGATCCCCTGTTGATCAAGATGAGGGGTATACACCCCATTTTCACTCAAACACACACAAAAATTATTCCTCAATGCCTTAGCTACCCAAGAAGAGATTTAGAGGTATTCTAAGCTCCCAAGCTCATTCCTCATAAAAAAATGCCATTCATCTCCCAAATAAGACACTCCATTTTGACCTAACCCTTATTTCTCCAAACTCAAATTAATTTTGCACAACTTCCCTAGGCCTGTGATCAAGAATCATCTCTGCTTCCCAGCACCGGAGGTGGGACTTCATCAAAAGTCAAATCATGTTCATGGACTTCCAGCTAAGGAATTTATCCAATCTGCCAACATGTCTTCTTCCCTAGATGAAGCTTCTTCAATGTTTGAGCCTGGTCTGAGCTCGTGAGGTATGCTTCCAAAAGATCCTTAGGAAAAATGGGTTGGAGCATTTTTGAAGAACTTCCTATCATGATCTTGATCATTGGATCCCTCTTCGATGTCGTGAAGGTTGGATCATTTTGATTTTATCCAAGCTTGGGTAAGCTCAAATCAAGTGAGCAATGGACTACATTCTCCTCTTCACTGTGATGTTAGATCATACATCCATCCATGTGATCAATGGATGATCTTGACAGATCCATTGAGATCAATTTAATCTATTAAGCGGGATTAATCATAACCATCAAATCTTAGATCGATGATAGAAGAGAGATCAAATGCCACATAGGCAGAAAGTTTTGGTAGCTAATCCAAGCCACATGGAAAGCACATATAAGTGCACCACATGGTCCAAAATAGGCTTTAATTTGCTTAAATTAATCATTTTAATGGCTAAAACTTCTAAAATCATAGAAAAAAAAATGCAAATAAATACTCATTATAAAGGTATTTTTAGAGGAGAATTAATTAACAATGATCTTAACTAATTTTGAAATGATAAGGTTTAATTAAAGTTTATTTACAAAATTAATTAGCTTAATTACTCATTAATTTCTTGAGCAATTAATTCCAAATTTTGTGAGATAATCTAATGGGATAACCTCTACCTCCATGATTTGTTTGGGATTTATTCCTCACTTAATTAGAAAAATTAACTAACTAAACATTAACTACTTTTTTAAGTTAATTTATTACTCACTTAAATATATTGGTTAATTAAGTTTATTAATCATTGTTCAATAGTAAGTAAACTAAGGAATAGGTTCCTTTCCATGTTCATTTCACCCTTTTAAAATGAAATTAATATGATTTAACAATTAAAATCACTTAATAAAATTGAAATCATAATCACATTGCCTTAAATTAAATCAAATCAGAACAACCTATTTAATGAAATTATAGTTAGTCCATGTGGAAAACCATAAGTAACTAAAAGTCCCATAATCTAATTAACTATTAATCATGAGCCAATTTATCCTACTATTAAGATCATTGCAAATTTTCTTCATGCATATCATCATGTTGGCTCATAATTATTTAGTTAATTACTTTAAGGTGACATTAGGTAATTAATTCATCTAATTAGGGTTCAACTTAATTAACCCATAAAATCAACTTAATTACATTTCCTTAAATTAAATAAAATCACTAATGGGAATGGGTTTAAATAACAAGTGATGATTTCTATTCTCCTCTTTAAATTAAATCAAATAAAACTTAATTAATAAAAGCTCAATTTGCTTTAAATAATTTTATTTGACTAGATTGTCCAAGAACTAGTTTGGTTGAATGAATCACATGCTTGTTTGATTGTTCTCTTTCAAATCATGTTAAATTTGGTATGTCATTTGAATTCATGCATCCATCTTTTCAAAATCATGTAAAATAAAATGGATTTCTTTATGTAAGCTTGTATGTGTTGATTTAATTTAATATATGTGTGGCTATTATCCCTATTAAATCCAAATGTATTTTTCAAAAGCTTATAAAAATAATAATATGTGTTATGATTCTAGTTATAAATACATAAGAAATGCATATGCTTATATCTTAAGTGTAGGAATGTTGAGTTCTCTTCTATTCATGTTGATTTATATAAAGATGAATGGTAATGGGCATATAGTGACATCGGGAACATGGCTTTTAGCTAGCCTCAAAGAGGTCATTTGATTACCTCACTTTCCGGTTTAATGACATGTACCCATTTGATTTCATTCTTATGTATTTCAACATTAGAATTTGGATAGATCAATTCATATATGTAAATGATTCAATAAAAAATATGATTCTTATTTTCTTTTCCTCACATTTATGTATACATCCATGTGTCCAAGAAAAGCAAGTATATAGTCTAGATCCAAATAGTTTAAAAGGTCATTTGATTACCACTTCCTGTTTAACAATGACATGTACTTTATATCTTTGTATATTATATGTATATGTGATTAGTGAATGAAAATCCCATTTTACATTAAAATTATGCATTCATAATTGACATGGTTGAATTAATTAGCCATATGATTTGGAGCTTACTTATGTTCATGTATACAATTTTGTTATATGTAATGCAAATGGGTATATAATCTAGACATTTGAGAATACTCTTTAGCTAGCTCAAGGAGGTTGTTTGATTACCTCACTTTCCTTTAACAATGACACATGCTTATTTAATTCAATATTATGTCCTTTTAATAAGAATTTGGATAAAGTTTTAAATTAATAAGTTTAAATAATTCAATCAATAAAAATATAAAATCTAAACATACATACATTCATCATTTAAGTGTTAAAATATGTTGAATGTATAATACACCTAGATTAAATCATATGTTACATGTGAAGGAAAGGAATGATTTAATATATGTCATGTAGTAAATCAATTAAATTAACCTTAAGATGCCTTTCATTTTGAATAGGATTATTTAAGAAACCTAAACTTAGATTAATTAAATCATTTATTAAGACATTCACTAAAGAGAACAAATCAAATAATATACTTTAGAAATTGACTAGGTAGGATGAAAGAAGGCAAATCCTCTTTCCCTCTTTACAACACTTAGTTTGGTATAATCAAATGAAATAAAAAAGAAAACACAAATTAAAATTCTCAAAACAATTAAACTACTTCAAGTGAAATAAAACTTTCATGTTAATTGAATCCCTACACTGAAAATACAAATTATACCAAAGACTTAATAAACACAAGAGAATTAAGTCACCACTTCTAGCTCTAAGTTGAGTGTATGATGTGATGTATGTTTTATTTTATGATGTCTTATTTTAGATTGATGTTATGTCTTAGAATGGATGATAAATATTAGCCTAATCATGTTTTTGTAGATTATGCTTAAGGGATGCTTAAAATAAATGTGAATGCTCTTTGTAGGTTGCTTAAATCCTTAAGAATAATCCAAATAGTCTTAGTTACACATGTGTAAATCAAATTTTAAATACAACTCTTGGGATTATATGAATATTTAGCTAACCCCATTTTGCGGTGTAGTTAGATTTATTTTTCTCACATAAATGTAATTTTGCAATAGGAATTAGTATTAGTGCTATGGGGGATTAGGATGAGCAATAAGGCTTTGTCCTGGGTGCCCTGATGCATTTGATGTAAGCACCATAAAATCAAGAAGGAACCAAATCAAAAAATGGAGATATGAAAAAAAGAAGACCATCATAGATTTAATACAATTATAATTAATCTTTCAAGTTGTATGGGTAGCTATACATCTTTTCTCTCTCTTGGGTTGTATATTACAAGATCGACATTTTATTCTTTTATGATAGTTTATATAATTGTTTGATGTTATGTTTACATCATGCATTATTAATATGCTTTTCATAGTTTCTTAGATTGATGCTTAATGTGCTTGGATATGATATGCTCTTAGGATAAAATAAATTTTCTAACCAATCACTCATAAATAAATTATAAACAACTCAAATCATCATAAAAATAAAGACATAAATAAGATAATTAAAAGATTTAGAACCCCTTAGTTGTATGGTTTTGTTTCACATCATGCATGTATATTTTCTCTCTTGAATATGAAGAATTCAACCTTGAGATAAAGGAATGTTGGCAGAGGGCATCCCTTGTGGTGAGAACACCTTCTTCTAGTTGATTTGACCCATAACCTATTTCATCATGCATGGCATAAGAGTAAAGTTTAAAATGATATTTTAAAATAAAATAAAATTTGAAAATATTTTTCTATAAATTAAGTCATGCTCTTCACTTTGTCTTTAGGGAATGTGTTTAGGACTTTGTCTCTTTCTTTAAATAACCACTAACTATCTTACAATTCATAAGGACACTACATGATTTTAAAATAGGAGGTGGTAGTATATAAATTTATTCTCTTATGGAGGTAAACCCTTATATCCATCTGTCATTTTAATTTAGGTCATTTAGCTATATTAAGATCCCTAGATTTTGGATGAGATAGCTATTTCATTTAGGTATGTAAATCTCACCTCTTGGCATTCCACAACCTTGTGGTGGTTTATAATAAATCTAATTAAATTTAAAATCTTCAACTTCAAAATTATAAAGCCACCCAACCATATAAAGATGGAAATTCTCAATTCCTAGTAATGAGAATTTCACTTATTTCATGGATTCCAAAAATAAGTCTTCTCCTTGAAATTTTCCAAATGATTTTCCAAATACAACTAATCTTTTGATAGTCTAACTTTAAAATATTTAGATGATAATACTTTTAAGAGTATTCTAAATTTCATTTCTAAGATAATTAATTATGGAGGTGCTCCATAGAACTTAAGAACTTGGTTTGATATAAACCCTACTAATTCATCCATTTAAAGTAGGGAAAATCTAAGACATCATCATGCCTTAGAGTCTTATGTGATTAAGTCCAAAAGATGCTTCTATCTTTGAGAGAGTATATCATACCCTGTTATCAACTCAAAAAAACTACCATACATTTAAAATAAACACCACAACCCTCTCGCTTATTCATTAAATCCTCTAAACATCATCCTTTCTTTTTAGTTTGGAGATGTCGATCCTCAAGAAGGCTTCTTACTATAATTGATACACTCAAAACTCTAGATACATTGCCAACATGCATAATGTAAAGAGTTGTACTCGATCATCTATAGTAAGTCTTCATCAAATGTAACTTTATGATATCCTTTGAGTGGATGCCTCCTCTTTAGTAGCTTGATAAGCTTATCTAGATAAGGCCTTGAGAGATTCTCTCATCTCTTTATGACAAGATATCGTATATGCTTAACTTAACTAGAAACTTTTCTAAGCTAGATATTGTAATCAACTGGCTTGGTCCTCCATAAGCATATCCATGGGTGGAGCATCTTATAGAGGGGCAATCTACTCATAACCACTTGCTATCCTTATCCACTAGGAGGTAAAGCCATTCGTAGGTTGACTTAATGACTTCTTGGAAAGATGAGCTTGTCAAAAGTTCTACCTTCTTATGGACATTATCTCCTATGAGATTTCAGTTTTGACGTCATAAGAGGAAACCATTGAGAAGGATCCACTCTAAATTAGAAAGGAAAGGATTGAACTACTGAGCTATTATATTTATTTAAACTCAAGAGCTTTCAATAGAATAAAATCAAGAGCATCTAAGTAGACAATATATATATGTAGATTCAACTTTCTTCATTAATTTTTTTTTGGTACATGATAAAATCAAAGTAAAATAAAAGGATTTAGTGCCTTATCCATGATACAACACTCTAGAAGAGACAAGAAGAGGTGGTATGCTAAGGGGAGTATATATGATACACTCTGACTATCCCATGCAAGTATGGTGAGTGCTACTTACTTTTATCACCTAAGTTGTCCTTGCAAACAAACCTTCCTTGGTGTGGAGGTTTGAGCTACTTGCACACCCAATAAAGCTTCTTGATCTTAGAAATGATCTTCTTAGAGGTTCATATATCCTAACCTTCTTCAAGATTGCAAGTATCCCAAAGGATTACTAATGAACTAGGTTGTTCTATTCAGGATAACTATGGCTATCAACTTGTATGTGCTCAAGCAAGTCCTTAAAAGTGATACAATCCTTAAGACATGGCCAAACATTAAAATAGCAAATCATCATTCTTTACTTCTTAGTTAGGCTCTAGTAAAAAGTCTTTAAGAGATTCTAAAGATTTTCCTAAATCTAGAATATGAATTATCCAATCAGAGTAGGTGGAAAGTAGGTACGGCAATGGATATGTACACCATGCTTCTATGGTGGAAATGGTCATTTTGGTAGTATGGTGGCTTAATATTATTGGTGAAAAGGAGTAAAATGGTTGCTAAGCTTGTCTCATATTGAACTCAGCTGCTTCTTGTATGACACATAACTATCGCTTCTTTTAAACATTACCTTGGGATGATTGGTCTAGAAATAATCTTGTTTCCTCTTAAATAGGTTTTATTGATTTATAATATTTTGATGGTAAAGCCCTTGCATACACCCCAGATATTCATGAGTAGAATTAATGGCATGTTGTTCTAAAAGGTTTGATTTCATGCTAAGTTATCTAATGTAATCAACATGGGACTGTTGAGTGTTTCTTACAATGAGGTAAAATATCTTGACTCAAGAAACCTCTTGATGAAGAACTACTTCAACTAAACCTATCTATGTAGAAGAACACATACTTCTAATGAAAAGCCTGTTGTTGCCATTGATAATCTACTCTAAAGTGTCATCTGTATATCCCACTCAATCAAAGATCTAAGGATGGTGGCACAAAACCTTAAATAAAATAATAACTAAATAAAAACTTAAACCTAAAAAAATAAACCTAAAAAATAAATAAATAATGCTTTAAACCCTAAACTAAAAAAAAAACCTAAACTAAAATAAACTAAACAAAATAAACACAAACCAAAACCAAATAAATAAAACTAAACCTAAATAAAAATAAACTAAACCTAAACTAAACTAAATAAAATAAGATAAACTAAAATAAACCTAAGCCTAAACTAAAAAAAAACCTAAAATAAACCTAAAATAAAAAACCTAAAACCTAAACCTATAAAAAAATAAAAACCAAACATAACCTAAAAATAAAAAATAAAAAACATAAACCTAAAAATAAAATAAAAAATAAAACCACAAAAAATATAAACCTAAACCTAAACATAAAACTAAAATAAAACATAAACTAAAAAATAACTAAACTGAAATAAAAATGATAAACCTTTAAAAAATAAAATAAATTAAATAAATAAAAAATAAAATAAACTAAAACCTAAAATTGATTTAAAAAAAAAATAAATTAAATAAATAAACCCTAATTAAACCAAATAAACTTAAAAAAATCTAAAAATTAATAACTAAACCTAAACCTTAAACTAAAGAGCTAAACCCTAAACCAAACTAACCCTAAACCCCTAAACCCAAAAAACCTAAAAAACCCCAACCTAAAGTCTAAATAAACCCTAAAATAATCCTAACCTAACTAAATAAACAAACCTAAATAAAATAAAATAAACTAAAATAAACCCAAACTAAAAAATAAAGCTAAAATAAATAAAATAAAAAAACCTAAAATAAAAACAAAAAAATAAAATAAAACCCAAAACCTAAAAAAATAAAACTAAACCTAAAAAATTAAACTAAAATAAACTAAACTAAAAAATAAACTTAAACCTAAAAATAAAAAAAATAAAACCTAAACTAAAATAAATAAACCAAAAATAAATAAACTATCTAAATAAAATAAAAATAACTAAATCAAAATAAAAATTAAAAAATAAATAAATAAAAAAAATAAAATAAATAAACTAACTAAACTAATTTAAAAAATTAAAAATTAAAATAAATAATAAAAAATAAAAACCTTTAATAAAATAATAAACCTAAACTCTAAATAAACCTAAACCCTAAACCTTAAAATAAACCCTAAAATACTAAACCATAAACCCTAAACTAATAACTAAAAATAAAAATTTAACTAAACTAAACAAAAATAAACCATAAACCCAAACAAAATAAAAACCCAAACTAAAAAATAATAAAATAAAATAAAAAAACTAAAAATCTAAACTAAAAAATATAAACCTAAAAATATTAAAAAAAAATAAAACTAAACCTAAAATAAAATAAATAAAACTAAACTAAAAAAAAAAAAATAACTAAAAAATAAAAAAAAAATAAATAAAACCTAAAAAAAAATAAACTAAAAATAAAATAAAATAAAATAAATAAAACCTAAACCTAAAAAAACCTAAAAAATAAAAATAAAATAAATAAAAAAAAAACCTAAAACCTAAACTATAAAAAAAAAACCTAAACTAAAATAAAAAATAAATAAACCTAAACCTAAAAAAAAATCTAAATAAATAAAAAACTAACTAAACCAAAATAAACTAAACCTAACTAAAAAAATAAAAAATAAACTAAAAATAAAATAAACCTAAAAATAAACCTAAAATAAACCTAAAATAAAACCTAAACATAAACCTAAAAAATAAAATAAAACCTAAACCTAAACTAAAATAAAAAATAAAACCTAAACCTAAAACTAAAATAAAAATAAAATAAACCTAAACTAAAATAAACTAAAATAAAAATAAACTAAAATAAAATAAAAATAAACTAAAAAAATAAAATAAACTAAAATAAATAAAATTAAATAATAAACCTAAATAAAAATTTAAAATAAAATAAATAAAAAATAAATAAACCCTAAACTAAAAAAATCCTAAACAAAAAAATATAAATAAAATAAAATAAACCTAAACTAAAATAAATAAAACCTAAACTAAACCTAAAATAAACTAAACCTAAACCTAAACTAAATAAAATAAGATAAACTAAAAATAAAATTAAACTAAACTAAAAAAAACCTAAATAAAACCTAAAACCTAAACTAAAAAATAAAATAAAAAAAAAACATAAACTAAAAATAAAAAAAAACCTAAACCTAAAAAATAAAAATAAAATAAAACTAAACTAAAAAATAAACATAAACCTAAACTAAATAAAAAAAAAACCAAAATAAAAAAATATAAACTAAAATAACTAAACTAACTAAATAAAATAAAAATAAACTAAATAAAATTAAAAAAAAAATAAATTAAAAAATAAAAATAAATAAATAAAACTAAAATAATAAACTAAATTTAAAAAAAAAAATAAACCCTAAAAAAAATAAATAAAATAAATAAATAAAATAAATAAATCTTAATAAAATAAATAAAAAATAAATAAAACTAAATAAATAAAAAATAAATAAATAAAATAAAAAAAAAATAAAATAATAAAAAATAAAAATAATTTAAAAATAAACCTAAATAAAATAAATAAAATAAAACCCTAAACCTAAACTAAAAAATAAAACCTAAAAATAAACCTAAAATAAAACCCTAAATAACTAAAAAAATAAATAAATAAACCTAAACCTAAAAAAAAATTAAACTAAATTAAATTAAAATAAAACTAAACTAAAAATAAACCTAAATAAAATAAGCTAAAAATAAACCCTAAAAAAAAAAAAAATAAAACAAAAAAAAAAACTAAAATAAATAAAAAAAAAAAAATTAAATAAAAATAAATATAAAAATAAAATAAAATAAAAACCTAAACTAAACTTAAATCTAACCAAAATATATTAAAATAAAAAATAAAAACTAAACAAAAGTAAAATAAATAAAAACCTAAACTAAACTAAAAAATAAAGAAACTAAACCTAAATATAAAAAAAAAAACCAAAATAAAATAAAACTAAATGTAAAATAAAATAAACCTAAAATAAAATAAAAAAATGAAAATTAAATAAAACCTAAACCTAAAATATAAACCTAAAAATAAAACTTAAAAATAAATAAAAAAACAAAACCTAAACACTAAACTATAAAAAAACCTAAATAAATAAAATAAAATAAACCCAAACCGAAGCTAGAAAAATCTAAACTAAAATAAATAAACCTAAACCTAAACCAAAAGAAAACTAAACTTAAGCTCTAAGAAAAATAAAATAAAATAAACTAAAAATAAACCTAAACTTAAACTAAAAAATAAATCCTAAAATAAACCTAAAATATAAACCTAAAATATAAACCTAAAAAAATAAAATAAAAACCTAAACCCAAACCTAAAAGTAAAAAATAAAAGATAAACCTAAAAACTAAAATACAATAAAACTAAACTAAAAAATAAACATAAACCTAAACCTAAATCTAAAAAATAAACTAAAATATAAAACCTAAAATAAACTAAATAAGAATAAAAATTAAACTTAAAAAATAAAAAATAAAATAAACTAAAATAAATAAAAGTAAACTAAAACTAAACCTATCGCTAATTAATTTAAAAATCCTAAACCCAAAATTCTAAACCCTAAACCCTAAATCCTAAAACTAAATCTAAACCCAAAACCCTAAAAAAATTTCAACCCTATAGCCAAAATAATAAACCCTAAACCCTAAATCCTTAAAACCTAAAAACCTAAACTTAAACTAAAGAAAACCTATAAATAAAATAAATAAAAAAAACTAAACCTAGATAAATTTTAAAAAATAAAATAAAATAAAAGCTTAAACTTAAAATCAAATAAACTAAACTAAAATAAATAATAGCCTAAACTAAACTAAAAAAATAAACCTAATAATAAAAAACCTAAATAAAATAAAAATTAAACATAAAATAAAAAATAAAATTAACGTAAAATAAACCTAAAATAAAATAAAATAAATACAAAATAAAAATCTAAACTTAAAAAATAAACCTATAAATAAATACAAAAATAAATCGAAACCTTAAACTAAAAAAACCTAAACCAAAAATAAAAATAAAATAAACCTAAACCTAAAGTAAAATAAACAAAACTAAAATAAATAAGACCTAAACCTAAAATAAACTAAATCTAAACCTAAACCTAAGCTAAATAAAATAATATAAACTAAAAATTAACCTAAACTTAAAGTAAAAAAATAAAACCTAAAAATAAACTTAAAATAAAAACCTAAAACCTAAACCTAAAAAAATAAAATAAAAACCCAAACCTAAACCTAAAAATAAAAAATAAAACCTAAACCTAAAAATAAATAAATAAAACTCAACTAAAAATTAAACCTAAACCTAAACCTAAACCTAAAAAAATAAACTAAAATAAAAACTTAAACTATAATAAAGAAACCTAAAATAAATAAACTAAATAAAAAAATAATAAATAAATATAAATAAAAATAAAATAAAATAAATAAATAATAAACTAAATAAACCTAACCTATTGGTTTACTTAATTTAAAAAAATAACTTAAAGCCTGAACCCTAAACCCTAAGTAAACTTAAAATGTAAACTATGGTTTAATTATTTAAAAATAAACCTAAAAACTTAAACCTAAACCTAAAACCTAAACCCTATCCCTAAATAATAAAAAATAAATAAAAAGTAAAAAACCCTAACCCTAAACCCTAAACCCTAAACTAAACCAAAAACCTACAACCTAAACCCTAAACTTAAACTCTAAATCATAAATCCCAAATCAAAACCTAAACCTAAACCTAAACCCTAAACCCTAAATCCTAAATCCTAAAACCTAAACTTAAAGTTTAAACACTAAACCCCCCAAAACCCAAAACTCAAACCAAAACCCAAAACCCTAAAGCCTAAAAATCCTAAACCCTAAAGCATAAGCACTAAACCCTAAACCCTAAACCCTAAACCCTAACCCTAAACCCTTAACCTTAAACCCTTAATGCCAAACCCTAAACTTTAAATCCTAAAAACATAAAAGATAAAATAAAAATGAAACTCAATTGAAAAATAAACTTAAACCTAAACCTAAACCTAAAAATTAACTAAAATTTAAAACTTTATCTAAAATAAAAAAATATAAAATAAATAAACTAATCTAATTAAAAAATAAAAAATTAACCAAAATAAGAATAAAAAATAAAATAAACTAAAATAAAAAAAATAAAATAATTAAACCACTAAACCTAAACCTATCGATTTACTTAATTAAAAAAAATATCCTAAACCCTAAATCCTAAATCCTAAAGCTAAAACCCTAAACCCTAAATCCTAAACCCTAAACCTATAACACTAACATACAACCCTAAACTTAGTGTGTCAGAGCAGTGGTTGTTATAGAGGCAGGAGGAACAACGAAGGTTACAACCATGGTGGTGGTGAAGGGAGAGATCAGGTATATGATGGTCTATCCCGCTACTCGAAAGGCCAGGGTGGTTCTGATGGAACTAGAGAAACTAAAGAATGACCGATCAGATCTATTGCTTCTTGAACTGTGTCTTTGTAGTAGAGATAATTCTTATTATCTAGGGTTTTCAATTTTCTCTATGCATGCACATTTTTATCTATGACATCACTTGTGTCTTAGAAAACTTAGTTATTTGGTTGATGAAATCAAAAAGAAGAAATGTTGAATCTAAATTAGTTCTCTATTAAAAAAAATCAAAAACCCTGAACTCTAAACTCTAAACTGAACCCTAAGCCTAAACACTAAACCCTAAATCCTCAAAATAAAATAAAATAAATAAATAAAAAACCCTAAACCTAAACCCTAAACCCTAAACCCTAAACCTATAACCCGAAACCTTAACCCTAAACCTTAAAACCCTAAATACTAAACTTTAAACCCTTAGCCCTATACCCTAAACCCTAAAACCCTAAACCTCAAACCCTAAACCCTAAACCCTAAAACCTACATCCCTAAACCCAAAACACTAAACCCCAAACCATAAACCCTAAACCCTAAAAACCTAAAAACCTAGACCTAAACTAACTAAAATAAAAAAAAATATATATAAATAAATAAACCTAAAACTAAATAAAATAAAAAATAAGTTAACATTAAAACCTAAACAAAAACCTAAACCTAAACTTTAAAAAGTTAACTTAATGAGCCTCATGTTCAATCCGATCAATTTTGATGATAATAAATGAATATTTGGATGTCCTAATGAATGTTTTTATGTGTTTTAGATATAATAATTGCTAATTACATATCCATTACATCTCATAATATGTTTGAGGAAATTTCAAGAGTAGAAGAATGAAAGATAGATCAAAATGGATAATGTGAAGGTCAAGATACAATATTTTAAGTTCTTTGCATTTATAATTATCTTAGAAATTCATATGAATTCATTGGCATGAATCAATTTGCTCACAACTTAACATATTATTTTAATGAGGTTAATTTATATAAATCTCTATCTAATTAACATTCAATTATATGTTTCATACATAGCATTTGAATGTCAAAATAATAAATGATAATAAATTATGACTATTAAGTGTAATTATTTTATTTACTTAATATAATTAAATATTTTAATTTAATTTGAAGGTTATATGATAACTAACATATGTATGATTATATATAAATTATATCATAATATTAAATTGTCATATTTCGAAATTAACAAAAAATATGAAATTTTGTATTTTAGACAAAGTCATTTTATAATCAAGGAATTTATATATGATTTCATCTCCAACAGATTCCTTGGATTTTTCCCTCTAATTTCATAATTTACATGACCCACATTTGATTAAAATTGAATTTAATATGACTTTAAAAACATTAGGTTATTTTAATAATGAATGCATGCTACATGCTTTGAATATATTAAGAGCCAAATTTGATTATTTTTGACTTGCCCATGTGAATAGATGAATTTTGGCTGCTTCAATTTAATATTTATTTAATATAAATTATATTTTTATTGAATATTAAATTATTAGATGATAACATGATGTTTGAATAATATATATTTTTTGAAATAATTCAAAATGACCTTCTTGCTTATAAATAGCCCTCATTCTCTTCATGAAAGCATTCCTCATTCAAATTTCAAAATCCCTCCAGCAAATCTAAGAGAAAATTTCTTAGATTTTCCTTCCAAGTGTTCTCCAAATATTGCAAGATCAAATCCTTGATTTGGAAGCTTCAACATCTTTAACTGAGCAAGCTTTCTCAAATTACTTGAGATTGTTTTCTTGATCTTAATCCTTTTTAGTTGTTCATGCTATTTTCACCATCTATTTATTCTTTCCAATCTATACTTTTTGGTGGATTAGTCTTTGGACATTGTTTTTCACATCAAAGTTCCTCAATCATTTTTGTGAAAACTCTTGTGATAGTTTTGTAGGATCTATTTCAACTTGTTGAAAATTTTAACTTCCTACAAATTTCTTTTGGTTTTCTTGAAATATTCCTTCATTAATCTTATTTTGAAAGATCATTTATTCTTAGAACTATTTTAGAAGTATATTTTAAGCATTTTAAATTAAATTATTATGCTAAAATTTTTTTCATATTTGCTAGATTTCTCTTTTTAATTAAAAAGCTTACTAGCCTACTTAGATCTATCATATACTCATTTTATTTAGGTATTTTGTGATCATTAGCTTTAATTGAAAGAATCTTTTTGGTTAAAATAAAAGAAATTATTTCTTGCTGAAATTTATTTAATTGTGCAAAAGAATATTGTGAATTTATTTTGAAATGATTTTTATATTAGTCTACAAATTGTAATAACATAAACATCTTAGTAAGATCACTTTAAGATATTTATTTTATTATTTATTATCAATCTTAAGAGAGCATTTTATCTTGACAAAATTTTTACGTTGTAAGTGATCATTTATAAGTTGTGAGATAGTTTTTTGAATTGGATAGCTTGGTATATTTGTGAGAGATTTATTTTATCAAAATTTATTATTTTGTATTTTCCTTTTTGTGTTGTAAAATTTATGTTGGGGTTGTACTCGCCCCTTTGTAGGAGAGTACATGTTATTGTAGGGGTTGTACTCACCCCGTTATAAGAGAATACTATTTGTAAGCTACTTTTCCATTTAGTGGTTTCTAGCAGGGTATGTGGGCGTGACTTTTGGGTTTGGCCAAAATACGTAAAATTGTGCCTATTGTCTCTCTTTACTTTACTATACTTTTATTTTTACTGCATTAAAATTGTATCTTATCATTATAAAATCAAAAATTAATTTTCTACTAAACCTTAAAATTTAAGATTTAACTTTTAAAATTTTTAATATCGCCCAATTCAGCCACCCTTTTGGGTGCTATAGTGACTCACAATTGGTATCAAAGCCTAGGATCTTTTATTGGTTTAACATCTAAGAGTAGATCTTTTCACTATGGCACAAGGTTTTCCAATGGGTTCACTATTAGAGGGACAATCCACTCATAGACCTCCACTTTTAGGTAGTGTACATTTGATTATTAGAAAAATAGAATTAGTACATTTTTAAGAGGTCAAGTTGTACGCATGTGGTATGTGTTGACACATCAATATCATACACCCATTGTAGAAGTAAATGGCATTAAAGTAGAAAACCTTTTAAGGAATGGTCTATCGAAAGAGAGGATGAATTAAATGCTAGGGCTTGTAATACTTTACATTATGCTTTATTACATGATTACATGAAAATTTCTATGTTAAGTACAACAAAAGAAATATGGGATAAACTCATTATAACTTATGAAGGAAGTAGTGAAGTTAAAGATGCTCACATAAATAGACTTGTTCATGAATATGAGTTATTTCATATGTCTCCTTCTAAATCTATTTTTGATATGTATACTAGATTCATGAAAATAATTAACACATTGCATTCTCTTGGAAAAACATATAGGAATCAAGACTTAATCTATAAGATTCTTAGATGTCTTCAAAAGAATGGGAAGCTAAAGTAACAGCTATTAGTGAAGCTAAGGATTTACTTACTTATCCACTTGATCAGCTTTTGGGTTCTTTGATAGCACATGAATAGGTTATTGCTCAAATGAATATAATGGATAACTCAGTAAAAAGGGAGAAGGAGAAAGGAAAAGCCATTGCAGTACAAGTTGATGATAGTGATGAGCATAACACCTCAAGCTCGGATGGTGATAGTGATGAGGTGGTCATGCTATCTAAAAGGCTTGGGAGCTTCTTAAGGAAGAAGAATCAAAGGTATAAAAAATCTAAAACTATAAATTTCAAACTATAAAATTTCCTACAAGTGAAGGGATCATTTGCTACCATTGTAAAAAGCTTGGACACATAAGAGGTGATTGTCCAGAACTTGTTAAATCAAAGAAGAAAGAGATGTGAAAAGAAGAAAAATATGAAGGAGAAAAAATTACCATAGAATAAGAAGATGGCTTTATGGGCCAATCCATTCAAATGAATCAAGTACTTGCTCATCCGATGGAGAGGTCAACATATGTCTTATGGCAAATGGAGAATCGACTTAGATTCTCAAGAGGTATGTAATGATATATCTTATAATGAATTAGATGATGCTTTAATGATTTAGTTATTGAATATAAAAAATTAAATAAAATACAAAACCTTAGAAAAGAACATAAAATTTAGATATGCATTTTTGTGATTTAAAAATGAATGTGATAATTTAAAAGTAAAAATACTTCTTTATTAAATTGTTCCTTACTTGTATGAAAACTTGAAAGAGAGAATATCTTGTTAAAAGCAAGATTAGAATTATGTTTGAAATCACAAGTTCATTATAATACTTCATCAAGAAAAACATTTAATAAAAATTATTTGCATCATAGACATCCCACTCATATACCTTATAATTATCGTGCTAAGTCATATGCAAACTAATGTTTGGTGCAACTATTGTGATAAAATAGGGCATATTTCATTTGATTGCTATGCACATAAATTACAAAACACTAAGAAATCATCTTATGTATGGGTACCAAAAGGTACAAGCACTACATAAACCATGCATGCTAGATATCTTGCTTCAAATTTATAATGTGGACCATAACATGTTTGGGTCCCAAAAGTTATCATGTGAGTTTCTTTTGTAGGAATGCCTTCAAAGAAAAATCAAAGAAGGCATGTATTTGGACTGGATGTTCAAGACATATGTGAGGAGATAAAGATAAATTCACAACTTTAGAATCAAGTGATGGAGGATTTGTTACATATGGAGATCATGCAAAGGGAAAGATCATTGGCATTGGTTCTATTTGTAAGAATTCTATTACTTTAGATAAAGTTTTTCTAGTAGAAGGATTAAAAAATAATTTAATTTCTATTAGTCAATTATGTGATAAAGGTTTGAATGTAGTATTCCATGCATTATATTGCATTATAAAAAATAATGAAAATGTTTTGTAAGTAGGAAAAAGATATAAAAATATTTATGTCATTGATTTAGATAGCTTTCATGATGTGAATTTGAATTTACTTTGTTTTAAAAGCACTCATGATGATATATGATTATAAAATAGGAGACTATGTCATATTAACAAGCACACATTTAATAAAATTGCCAAACTGATTTAGTAGTTGGATTGCCTAAATTAAATTTTCATTCAAACTATGTTTGTGATGCATGTATTCATGGTAAGAATTCTAGAAGCTCATTTAAAAGTAAAAATATTGTTTCTACTTCTAGACCTCTAGAATTATTACACATGGATTTATTTGTCCTATTAGCACCAGGTGGAAAAAATTATAATTTTGTGATTGTTGATGATTTCTCTAGATATACTTGGGTTTTATTTGTAACTTACAAGGATGATGTTTTTGGTGAGTTTAGAAAGTTTTCTAAATATATTCAAAGAGAACAAGTCCTTTTGATTAATAGGGTTCAAACTGACCATGGTGGCAAATTTCAAAATAAATTATTTGAGGATTATTGTGATGAACACTGATTAGACATAACCTAGAACTCCCCAACAAAATGTAGTAGAGAAAAAAATAGAATATTAATTGAATTAAGTAGATCTATGCTTGATGAGTATAAATTTCCAAAATATTTTTGGGCAGAAGCAGTAAATAGTGCATGTTATATGATGAATAGGATCTACTTTAGACCAATTTTGAAGAAGACACCCTCTGAATTATTTTTTGGAAAGAAAGCCTTATATGGTTTAAAATAGGCTCCTCATGCTTGGTATGATAGGTTAAGTAACTTTTTGAAAGATCATGGATTTAGAAGGGTAGAGTAGATACCACCTTATTCCTTAAGAGCATAGATGATGATTTGATTGTGGTACAAGTATATGTAGATGACATATTATTTGGAAGTACAAATGAATCTTTGTGCCATGAGTTCTCATCTTTGCTGTCTAAAGAGTTTGAAATGTGTATGATGGGAGAACTTAATTTTTTCTTAGGTCTTCAACTAAAGCAATAAGAAAATGACACATTCATCTATCAAACCAAGTACACAAATGAATTTCTTGAGAGGTTTGACATGAAAAGATTTAAATCTAGTAAAACTCCTATGAGCCCATCTACAAAATTAGATTTAGATGAATTAGGAAAATCTATTGATCAAAAACTTTATAGGAGTATGATATGTTCACTTTTATACCTTGTTGCTAGTAGGCCTGATATTATGTTTGCTATTTGTTTGTGTGCTCATTTTAAGGCCAACTCAAAAGAATCTCATTTAATAGTAGTCAAGCGTATCATTCGATATTTGATAGGCACTACTAGGTTAGGTTTATGGTATCCTAAAAATTTTTTATCATGTGATTTGGTTGCTTATTCTGATAGTGATTTTACTGGATGTAAAGTAGATAGAAAAAACACATCAAGCACATGTCATTTTTTAGGATCATCACTTGTGTCTTGGTCATCTAGGAAACAAAATTCTATAGTTTTATCCACTTCTAGGAGTACATAGGCGTTGTGTTGCTCAGTCCTTTGTTAAAGCAACAATTAGAAGATTTTGTATTAAGCAAGATCATATTCTAGTTCAGTGTGATAATATTAGTGCTATTAGTTTGACTAAAATCCTATCTAGCACTCACGAACCAAGCATATAGAAATTAGACATCATTTTATTAGGGATCATGTTTTGAAAGGTGATGTTAATATTAATTTCATTAGTACTGATTTACAAATTATAGATATTTTTACAAAACCATTACCAGAAGAACATTTTTGTACTTTAAGATGCATGCTTGGAATGTTAGATCCTAATATTTAAAATTATATGTAGTTTGTTCTCACTTTTTGATGTTGTCAAAAGGGGGAGAAGAGTAAAATTTTTGTTAGTATTAAGTCTATTTTATGCATACATTTAGGGGGAGCAACATTATTCATCTCTTGTGCATAAATGTTATTTTTTGATGAGAATTTTTTTTCAAAAGCTATGATAAAAGGTCAATTTGTACCTTCAACAAAATCAATACCCAACATTAGTTTATCATCATCAAAAGGGGGAGATTGTTGGCTTCATGAGCCTCATGTTCAATCTGATCAATTTTGATGATAATAAATGAATATTTGGATGTTTTAATGAATGCTTTTATGTGTATCAGGTATATCAATTACTAATTACAAATCCAATACATCTCATAATATGTTTGAGGAAATTGCAAGAGTAGAAGAATGAAAGATAGATCAAAATGGATAATGTGAAGGTCAAGATACAATATTTTAAGTTCTTTGCATTTATAATTATTTTAGAAATTCATATAAATTCATTGGCATGGATCAATTTGCTCACAACTTAACATATTATTTTAATGAGGTTAATTTATATAAATGTCTATCTAATTAACATTCAATTATATGTTTCACACATAGCATTTGAATGTCAATATAATAAATGATAATAAATTATGACTATTAAGTGTAATTATTTTATTAACTTAAAATAATTAAATATTTTAATTTAATTTGAAGGTTATATGATAACTAACATATGTATGATTATATAAAAATTATAGCATAACATTTAAATGTCATATTTCAAATTTAACAAAAAAATGTGAAATTTTATATTTTAGACAAAGTGATTTTATAATCAAGGAATTTATATCTGATTTCATCTCCGATGGATTCCTTGGATTTTTCCCTTTAATTTGATAGGTTACATGACCCATTTTTGATTAAAATTGAATTTAATATGACTTTTTAAACATTAGCTGATTTTAATAATGAATGCATGCTACATGCTTTGAATATATTAAGAGCCATATCTGATTATTTTTGACTTGCCCACATGAATACCCAAATTTTGGCTACTTAAATTTAATATTTATTTAATATAAATTATATTTTCATTGAATATTAAATTATTAGATGATAACATGATGTTAGAATAATATATTTTCTTGATATAATTCAAAATAACCTCTTGCCTATAAATAACTCTCATTCTCTTCATGAAAGCATTACTCATTCAAATTTCAAAAACCCTCCAGCAAATCTAAAAGAAAATTTCTTAGATTTTCCTTCCAAGTGTTCTCCAAATATTGCAATATCAAATCCTTGGTTTGAAAGCTTCAACATCTTCAACTAAGCAAGCTTTCTCAAATTACTTGAGTATGTTTTCTTTATCTTAATCCTTTTTAGTTGTTCATGCTATTCTCACCATCTATTTCTTCTTTCCAATTTATACTTTTTGGTGGATTAGTCTTTGGACATTGTTTGTCACATCAAAGTTTCTCAATCATTTTTTTGTGAAAAACTCTTGTGATAGTTTGTAGGATTTATTTCAACTTGTTGAAATTTTTAACTTCCTACAAATTTCTTTTGGTTTCTTGAAATATTTCTTCATTAATCTTATTTTGAAAGATCATTTATTCTTAGATCTATTTTAGAAGTATATTAAGCATTTTAAATTAAATTATTATGCTGACATTATTTTCATGTTTGCTAGATCTCTCTTTTTAATTAAAAGCTTACTAGCCTACTTAGATCTATCATATACTCATTTTATTTAAGTATTTTGTGATCATTAGCTTTAATTGAAAGAATCTTTTTGGTTAAAATAAAACAAATTATTCCTTGCTGAAATTTTTTTAATTGTGCAAAAGAATATTATGAATTTATTTTGAAATAATTTTTATATTAGTCTACAAATTGTAATACATAAACATCTTAGTAAGATCACTTTAAGATATTTATTTTATTATTTCATATCAATATTAAGTGAGCATTTTATCTTGCCAAAATTTTTAAGTTGTAAGTGATCATTTATAGGTTGTGAGATAATTTTTTGATTTGGATAGCTTGGTATATTTGTGAGAGATTTATTTTATAAAATTTTATTATTTTGTATTTTTGTTTTCGTGCTTTAAAATTTATATTGGGGTTGTACTTGCCCCTTTGTCGGAGAGTACATATTGTAGTAAGGGTTGTATTCGTCCCGTTATAGGGGAGTACTATTCGTAAGCTATTTTTCATTTAGTGGATTCCTAGCCAAGGGTGGCTAGGCATGGACGTAGGCCGGTTTTGGGGTTTGGCCGAACCACGTAAAAATTGTGTGCCTATTGTCTCTCTTTACTTTATTGTACTTTTATTTTTGCTAGATTAAGAATTGTATCTTCCCATTGTAAAATCAAAAATTAATTTTCTACAAAAACTTAAAATTTAAGATTTAACTTTTAAAGTTTTCTACTAAAACATTAAAAAACCTAAACCTTAAACCTTAAACCCTAAACACTAAACCTACCTAAACCTGACTAAACCCTAAACCATCCCTAAACCTAAACTAAAACCTCTAAACCCTAAAACTCAACTCTTGTAAACCTTAAACTCTACCTAACTTAAACCATAAATCAGCCCAACCTAAACTCACTATAAACCTAAATCATAAACCTAAATCAAACCTCTCTAAACCTAAATTATAAACCCTACAGACCTAAACCTCTCTAAATCTTAATTTAACTCTAACCACCCAAACCCTAAACCCTAAAGCTAAACACTAAACCAAACTCTAAATCATTTCCTCCCTAAACCCTAAACCCTAAACCCTAAACCTAAACCTAAATCCTAAAGCAAACCTAAACCAATATAAAATTCTAAAATAATAATGAAAATAAAATAAAATAAATAAAATTTAAATTGAAACCTAAACCTAAACTAAACCTAAACCTAAACCTAAAAAAAATAAAATAAAAAACAAAAACTAAACTAAAATTAAATAAATAAAAACCTAAACTAAACTAAAAAATAAAAAACCTAAATAAAATAAAATCTTATCCTAAAATAAAAATAAAATAACTTAAAATAAAATAAAAATTAAATAAAAACATAAACCTAAAAAATAAACCTAATAATAAATAATAAATAAAACTTAAACCCTAAACTAATAAAAAAACCAAAACCACAAAAAAAAACCAAAACTAAGATAAGCTAAACTAAAATAAATAAAACCTAAACCTAAACCTAAAATAAACTAAACCTAAACCTAAATCTAAAGTAAATTAAACCTAAACTTAAACCTAAACTAAATAGAATAAAATAAACAAAAAATAAACTTAAACCTAAATTATAAAAAAATACCTAAAAATAAACCAAAAATAAAAACATAAAACCTAAACCTAAAATAATAAAATTTAAAATCCTAGACCTAAACCTAAAAATAAAAAGTAAAACCTAAACCTAAAAAACAAAAAGAAAATAAATCTAAACTGCAAAATAAACCTTAACCTAAACCTAATCCTAAAAAATTAAACTAAAATAAATAAACTAAAATAAATAAACTAAACTAAATAAAAATAAAAATAAAAATAAATAAAAAGAAAAAATAAAATAAACTAAAATAAATTAAAATAAACTAAATAAACCTGAACTTAACAGTTTACTTAATTTAAAAAAAATAAAAATAAAAAAACCTTAAACCCTAATCCCTAAACCCTAAACCGTAAAACCTAAAACCTAAACTAAAAACCCTAAAATTTACAATACTAAACCCTAAACCTAAACCCTAAAAATGTAAATACCTAAACCTAAACTAAATAAAACTTATAAATAAAATAAATAAATAAAACCTAAATCTAAATTAAATAAAATAAAAACCTAAAATAAAACCTAAACTTAATACATAAACTTAAACTTAAACCTAGAAATAAATTAAAATATAAAATCAAATCTAAACTAGCATAAATAAATAAAAATCTAAACTATACTAAAAAATAAAATTAACATAAAAATAGAAAAAACCTAAATAAAATAAAAATTAAAAGTAAAATGAAAATAAAATAAAAATCTAAACCTAAAAATAAATAAAAAATAAAACCCTAACCCTAAAATAAAAAAATCCTAGGCCTAAAATAAAAATAAAATAAACAAAATAAAATAAACATAAACCTAAATTACAATAAACTAAACTAAATTAAAAAAACCTAAATCTAAACCTAAAATAAACTAAACCTAATCCTAAACATAAACTAAATATAATAAAATAAACTAAAAATAAACCTAAACCTATACTAAAAACTAAAACCTAAAAATAAACCTAAAATTATAACCTAAAACCAAAACCTGGAAAAATAAAATAAAAACCTAAACCTAAACCAAAAAATTAAAAATAAAACCTAAAACAAAAAAATAAAAGAAAAATAAAACTCAACTAAAAATAAACATAAACCTAAATTTAAACCTAAACCTAAAAATAAAATAAAATAAATAAACTAAACTAAATAAAAAATTAAACCTAAATAATAATAAAAAATAAAATAAACTAAAATAAATAAATAAAAAACTAAATAAACCAAAACCTATCGGTTTACTTAATTTTAAAAAAAATACTCTATACCTTGAAACCTAAATCATAAACCCTAAACCCTGAACCCCAAACCTAAAAACTAACCCTAAACACTAAACCCTAAACCTACAACCATAAACCCTAAACCCTAAACCCTAAACCCTAAACCCTAAAACCTAAACCTAAAGTAACTAAATAAATTAAAAAATAAACCTAAACCCGAAAATCTATTAAACCTAAATCGTAAGAATGGGTAGACTCTTGATGGTAGGAACATCACTATCAATTAGGCTCAGTGTAGATCTAGTAGTGGAGGTGAGGGCGGAGGCGGTGGTTATCATAGTGGTGGTGGGGGCTCCAGAGGTGCTGGTGGATATGAAGGTGGTGGTCGGAGCAGTGGTGGTTGTGGAGGTGCCAGGAGCAATGGAGGTTACAATCGTGGTGGTGGTGGATGTAGAGATTGGGGATATGATGGTGGATCACACTCCTCGAGAGCTCGGGGTGGTTCTGATGGGAACTTGAGAAAATGCAGAATGGTCGGTCCGATCTATTGCTTTTAGAATAGTGTCTCTATAGTAGAGATGGTTCAACTTATCTAGGGTTTTTTTTGTGCATTCTCATTTTTGATCTATATCATCGCTTATTTCTTAGAAAACTTATTGTGTTGCTTGGCTAATGAAATCAAAAAAAAAAAAAGAAATGTTCAATCTAAATTTGTTCTCTGTTAAGAAAAAAACCAAAAGCCCTAAACCCTAAACTAAAACATGAACACTAAACTTAAAACCTAAATCCTAAACCCTTAACCTTAAACCTCAAAACCCAAAACCCTAAACCCTAAAACCTAAACCCTAAACCCTAAACCCTAAACCCTAAAAAGCTAAAAACCTAAACTTAAACTAAATAAAACTAAAAAAAAAACCTAAACCAAAATAAAATAAAAAAAATAAAATAAAAAATAAAAATCTAAACTAAAACTTAAACCTAACCTAAACCTAAACCTAAACATAGAAAATAAAAATAAAAAATAAAAACTAAATAAAATAAAATAAATAAAGACTTAAAGTAAACAAAAAAATAAAAAACCTAAATAAAATAAAAACTAAACCTAAAATAAAAATAAAATAAACCTAAAATTTAAAAAATTAAAAAATAAATTAAAACCTAACTTGAAAAATAAACCTAAAAATAAAAAGCAAAAATAAATAAAAAATAAATCTTACACCCTTAAAAAACATAAACATAAAATAAAAATAAAATAAATCTAAACCCAAAAGAAAATGAATTAAACTAAAATAAATAAAATATAAACCTAAACTTAAAATAAACTAAATCAAAACCTAAACCAAAACCTTTAATAAAATAAAATGAGCTTAAAATATACCTGAACCTCAATTAAAAAATAAAACCTAAAAATAATCCTAAAAATAAAAACATAAAACCTAAACCTAAAAAAAATAAAATAAAAAATTAAACCTATACCTAAAAATAAAAAATAATACTTAAACCTAAAAAATAAAATAAAAATAAATCTAAACTAAAAAAATAAACCAAAACCTAAAAAATAAACTAAAATAAAAAACCTAAACTAAAATAAATAAACCAAACTAAAAAAAATTAAAAATAATCCTAAATAAAATTAAAAAATAAAATAAACTATAATAAATATAATATAAACTAAATAATCCTAAACTAGGTTTGCTTAATCAAAAAATTGTAAAACTTAACCTAAACCCCAAACTCTAAACCTTAAACCATAAACCCTAAACACTAAAGTGACCTAAACCTAAATGCTAAACCATAAACTTGACCTAACCCTAACCTAACTCTGACCCACCCTCCCTAATCCCTAAACTAACCCTAAATTCTAAACCTTAAACCCTAAACCCTAAAGCCTAAAGCTCCCTAATCCTATCCTAAACCCTAAAGCATAAATAATAAATCATAAACCCTACCCACTCCCTAAACCCCAAACCCAAACCCTGGTCTCAACTCTAAACTAGCCCTTAACTAAATAAACCTAAAAAATAAATAAATAAAACCTAAACCTAAATAAAATAAAATAAAATAAAATAAAACCTAAACTAAAACCTTAACCTAAACGAAAATAAAATAAAATTAAAATAAACAAAATAAAATTAAGAAAACCTAAATTATAAAATAAAATATAACAATAAAACCAATAAAATAAATACTAAATGTAAAATAAAAAATAAAATAAACCTTAAATAAATTAAAATAAAACTAAATAAAACCTAAACTTAAAAAATAAAACTAAAATAAATACAAAATAAAACTTAAACCCAACTAAAGAAAACCTAAACCTATATAATTTAAAATAAACCTAAACAAAATAAACTAAACTAAAATAAATAAAACCTAAATCTAAACTTAAGAAAAAAATTAAACTTAAACATAAACCTAAACAAAATAAACTAAAATAAATTAAAAATAAACCTAAACCTAAACTAAAAAAATAAAGTATAAAAATAAACCTAAATTAAAAATCTAAAACCTAAACCTAAACTAAAAAATAAAGCATAAAATTACACCTTAAATAAAATCCTAAAACTTAAACCTAAAAAAATAAAATAAAAATGTAAACCTAAACCTAAAAATAGAAAATAAAAACAAAATAAACTCAACTAAAATAAACCTTAACCTAAAAATATCTAAAATCAAACCTAAAATAAATAAAAATAAACTAAATAAAAAATGGTAAATAAATATAAACTAAATAAACCTAAACTACCAGTTACTTTTTTAAAAAATACCTCTCTAAATCTTAAACCCTAAACCCTAAACTAAACCTTAAAACTAACCACCCACACCCTCTAAACCTAAACCCTAAACCCTCCCTAACCCTAAACTAAACCTAAACTAAACCCTAAACCCACCTTTAACCTAAACACCTAAACCCACCTAACCAACAACCATAAACTCACATACTAACTAAACTAACCCTAAATCCTATACCTAAGAATGGGCCTTGACTGGAACATCACCATCAACTAGGCTAAGTCTAGATCTAGTGGTGGAGGCGAAGGCAGAGGCCACAATTATCATAGTAGTGGTGGGGGATCTGAAGGTGCTAGTGGATATGGAGGTGGTGGTGGGAGCAGCGATGGTTATGGAAGTAGGAGGAGTAATAGATGCTACAACTGTGGTGGCGGTGGAGGGCGGGATCTGGGATATGATGGAATATCTTGCTACTCGAGAGGTGGGGGTGGTTATGATGGGAATATGAGAAATGAAAGAATGGTCGATGTGATATGCTACATATGGAACTGTGTCTATATAATAGAGATGGTTTTACTTATCATGGGTTTTTGATTTGCTCAATGGGTGCTGGTTTTTGATCTACATCATTGCTTCTGTCTTAGAAAACTTGGGCTACTACTTGGTTGATGAAATCCAAAAGAAGAAATGTTGAATCAAAATTTCTTCTCGATTAAAAAAAAACCTTAAACCCTAAACCCTAAACTAAAACTTAAACCCTAAACCTAAAACCAAGACCCTAAACCCTAAACCATAAATCCTAAAAACCCTAAACCCTAAGCACCAAACCCAAAACCCAAAACCCTAAACCCTAAACCCTAAACCTTAAACCCTAAACCCTAAACCTTAAAATCCTAAACCCTAAACCCTAAACCCTAAACCTTAAAATCCTAAACCCTAAACCATAAACCATAAAATCTAAAATAATAAACCTTAAACCCTAAAACCTAGAACCCTAAATCCTAAACTGTAAACCCCAAACCCTAAACCTTAAACCCTAAACCCTAAACTACCCCTAAACCTTAAACCTTAAACTAACCCTAACCCCTAACTCTAACCCCTAAACCCTAAACCCTAAACCTTGAATAAAGATGTCATTAGGAGTAGATCTAAAGAAAGGCCTAATCCTTGCATAGTTATGATAACTAAAAAAAATGTCTTCAGGAGAATTTCCGTTAATTATTAGAGATTTGAATACCCTAAACCCTAACCCTAAATCATATTATAATACCATATATTATAGTATAATGTAGCATCATATATTTGAGCATGTAGTGATGTGTTTTTGGATGTTATAAGATGTTTTGAAATGTTTTAGTATATTATGGTATTGTGCCCTACAGTCTATATTAATATATGTCATAAACATATTGATTTAATAAATCAGATGAGGAAATTTGTTAAATTTGAAGTATGAACTAGGTTGTAGTACCAAAGTTGTGCTATGCCACTTGTAGTCTAAAAGTAAGATTATATGTTCAAAATAAATATTATATATTGTAGCATAGTATAACATCATATATCATAATATATTATTTTTTGCATTTTAAATTCTTTCAGTATTTTACAATCAAGCAGTCAAGCCTACACCATCAGTATTTATAAAAGTGTTAATTTAGACTTTAAAATGATAGAATTTGGCCAAATTCATAATAAGTAGAGCATGGAATCATAATATATTATTCCAATTTAAAATATGTAAGTGATACGACTAAAATATATAATTTTTTTATTATTTAGTCTAATTTTATGATTTTTTTATCTTACGCAATCCCTTGTGATGTGATATGCAACATAATATAATATCATATGTTATAGTGTATTATAATAAAGGATGCCATAACTTAGTGTAGCTTCATGCATTATAGCTTATGATTGTGTATTACTATTTGTTGTTTAGCATATCTTAGTTTGTTATAGTATGATGTAGTAGAGTTTATACTAGTATAATTCATAAAAAAATAGATTTATAGGTGAGATGATGGGATTTGGCCAAATTTAAGGTAAGCTTTAGGGAACATCATTGGGGTGTGCTATGGTGTGTCTTTAATCAAAAGAATGGAATTTTGCATCCAAAATTAATGTTTATTTTTCAACAAAATATTATAAATGTTTTGCTCAAAGTGATTCATTTTAAAGTTTAATGTAAGATAATATATTATATGAAAGCATATTAAACTATAATGTACATAACAATATAACTTCACATTTATATGAATGTGGTGGTGTGTTACTAAATGTTATTGTACATTTTAGTATGTTTTACTTTTGCTATAATACATTGGCTCAAAACTCACAAAAATGTTAATTTGAAGGTTGACATGGAAGAATTTAGACAAATTCACCACACACACAAAAGAAGAAACACCAAAATTTTACTATTTTTACCATTTCTAATAGAAAATAACCATTTTACATCTAAAATGAACATTATTCATATTTTGAGAAAATTTTGTTATTTGTTCCTTTTAAGTGATTCTAATGAGGTGTAATGTTAGACAATATATTATATTATAGCAAATTATATTATAACATCATATGTTATAATATAATATAGTGTGTTAATTCACACTATAATATGTTTAGCATCATATTATATAGTTAATTTGAGCTTGCACTAGCACAAATCATAAAATGTTGATTACAATGTAAAGATGATGTAATTTGAATGAATACATTGTTAGGCTTTTAGTTGAAGTATTGAAGGTGTGCATAAGAGAAGAAATAAAATTTGATGAGAATTCTATGTCAAGGACATGGTGGGAGATCCACTAAGGGATCACACATGCATTGGACCTGACATGTGAGGTATGTAGGCATAGAAAAAAATTCTATTGGGGATAAGGTTTGAATTTGATTTGATTATATGATTTATGGAAAGAAGATCCACTAGGGATAACAATCTATAATCCACCAAGGATTAAGATCTAATTGACTTTAATTTGTTTTGTTTTAATTGATGTAGAGGCATATCTACTAGAGATATATGCTCGAGTTCACTGGGGATCAGGTATATGAACCTTCCACTAGGGAAGCAGGTTTGGGCTATCCCCTGGCAATTGGGATTTGAGTTTGATTTCATAAATTTGTTTGGGGATGTATCTGCTGGGAATAAGAGTTTGGTTAGATTTCATTGATTTAGACTTTACTTGCGAGTTGGTTTAATTTGGCTCCACTAGGGAGGTTGGTTTTGAGTTTAATTTGTTTGCTTGACTTTTTTATATATGATTTAGGGCTCCACTAAAGAGAAGGGTGTGATTTAACTCCACTGGAGAAAGTTAGATTGGGTTTAATTTAATCTGAGTTAGTGTATGGACCTTGTTGGTGTGCGATGGACCACTAAGAATGGGCAATCTCAGCCTTGTCCTACATCAAGTTTACAAATCCAAATGGATAGTCTACCAGTTGTGAGGTAGAGCTAGACAACCTAAGGGGTTTCCTTTCAGTGTGCAACAGCTGTGCTAGAAAGAAGGCATAGCAGACATACATTTTTGAAGCTAGGAACAACCACAAGGGTGACCTGTTACATGCACATCAAATTAAACATGACCTTATATGAACTCAAAAGTAGTCAGAATTATTTCTATCTTAATTTCATGTGATTTGATTTAATTTATTTGGTTTAGTTTGAGTTTGAATTGAGGGCATATCCACTAGGGATGTGAGCTCGATCAAATTTGATAGATTTAATTTATGGACCATGTCGGTGTGTGATGGACCCACAGAGAAGGGGCTATATTGGACTTGTTCTATCTCAGATTTATAAATCCAAATGGAAAGTCTACTGCCCATGGGGTAGAGCTAGCCAACCTAAGGGGTTTCCTTTTGGTGTGCAATGACTGTGCTAGGAAGAGGGTGTAGCAAACTTACGTCTTTTAAAGCATTGAACAACCACTAGGGTGACCTATTGGTAGCATAAAAATCGAACCTGACTTAGGGGCGACTATTGAGTGAATGCTGCTAGGGACTTATCAAGAGTAGTCAGGCAATTCTTATAGAGAGTTTTGCTGACACTATCTTAAAGATATGATGCTTTCTTGGGAAAAGTTACCGCTAGGGATGTTCCCCTAATCCACAAGTGATTGTTTATATGTTTGTGTGGACCCTATTAGTGTGTGAGGGACCACACTAAGAAGGGGCTATGTCGGCCTTAACATATCTCAGATTTACTGGACCAAGAGAGAATCTGCACATCCATAAGATGTATCCTCTAACCATAGGGGTGGTTACTAGGAAAGGGGAATTGTCCAATCTAATAATAACCCGGGTAGTGTCTAAATGGGTCACAAAGGATGTGATCCAAATATAGTGTCCTCAAGGGAGGTGCTACTAGGGGCGTTATCTTGAGCCCTAGAAAAAAAGCCTATAGGTGTATGGTGGCCAACTCAAGGAGAAAGTGTAGTAGACTTACATCTGCCATGAGTGGTCTATCTTAAGGTGTGAGAACCAACCAACCTAAGGTGTATCTATCATCATAGTGAGAACCAACCAACCTAAGTTGCCCATTGGTGTTCAATGATAAATATGACAAGAAATCATGTAGGCTTACAACTTTCCAAGTAGAACTGATCATTGAGATAGTCTGTCATCGACGGGATAGATATTATTTGACCTAGAGTGACTACTAAGCGGGGAGCCCCGAAGAAGGACTAGACCTAAACTTGAAGCAGTCAAGATTGAAAGAGCCACTAGGGTACTTATCCTAAACCTCAAATATACTCGACCCAGACAGTGTATGAAGACTAATCTTAGAAGAAAGCATAGCAGACTCACATCCTCTTAAACAAAGCCAACATGAGGCCAAGTAGTAAGGACTACCAAACTAATAAGGCACTCGTCGGTGTGTAGTGGCCAAGTAAGGAAGGAAAGCATAGTAGACTTACATCCTTGAAAGCAGTGTCACACTAGCAGGGTAGCACGTCGGAACCTAAAGTATTGAGTGTTGTTGGGCACATTATCTCAACTCAAAGTAGCCCGAGACTAAAGATATGTATTTATTTTATATGTTTATGTGTAGTTTGTGTTCGCATTGTATCGATGAAGGATATGACACCACTAGGGTTCTTTACACCTACCCTAAACACATCATGGCAAATTCACAAACAAGAATACTTTCAACAGGGAAGAGACTGAATTCGAAATGGAATTTTCATTGATGATAATTATTTTCTAACATGATTAATAATATTTCTTTAAGTAGAGCCCATTGATTAGAAGCATTGGGAGCTCTCACTTATGATTAATAAGTTGATAAGATCCTCCTTGGTAGGCCTTCTCTATGGCTAAAGGGCCTTCCCAAGTAGGTTCAAACTTGCCTCCCATCTTCCGATGGGCAATAATCGACCTCCTTAGAAATAAAATAAGCTCTCATACTTGAAAAGCTCTAGGACGAACCAACTTGTTTTGAGCTTGAATCATTTTAACTTTGTACAATGCGAGGTTTTGGCATGCCCACAGGCATATCTCCTCCAAACCTTTGAGCTCTTCTATCTGCAACTTGGCATTCTGCTTTATTGTGATCTTGCTACCCATAGCTATCCTTAGTGAGTGGAGTTAGACTTCTAATGGTAGAATAGCTTCAGACCCATACACTAAGGAGAAAGGAGTAGACTGAGTTGGAGTTCTATATATGGTGCGGTAGGCCCATAAGACTTCAACTAACTGCTCATGTCACTATCAGTTATTATTGTTGAGTGTCTTCTTCAGTATTTGGATGAGTGTTTTATTGACAGCTTCTGCTAAGCCATTTACCCTCACGTAGTTGATGGTAGAATATCTCCAATCTTTACTATGCCTTTGGGTAAAGTTGTTGATCTCAGTGCTTTTAAATGCAATACCATTATCAGATATAATTCATCGAGGCACTCCATACCTGTATACGATATAATTCATAAAAAGCTAGAGCACATGCTGAGCTGTGACCTCTCTGATCAGAATCACTTTCACCCATTTGGAAAAGTAGTAAGAAGGAGCTAAGATGAATGGATGACCCTTAGAAGAAAGAAGATCAATTAGACCCACTATGTCGGTACCCCAACATTCGAATGGCCATGAGGCTAATGTAAGATGTAGAATGTTGGGTGGTTGGTGTAGGACCACCCCGTGTAGTTGTCATTGGTGGTATTGCCTAGCCATATCTATGCATTCTTTGATTATCGACAGCCAGTAGTACCCTAGTCTATTGATCTTGGCTATAATCTTTGGACCAGATTTGTTGGCTCCATGTAATCCTGAGTGTACATCCGCCACGATCTTACGAGCTTCATGATGGTCTAAATAATGTAACCAGATCTGATCGAAAGACCGTCAGTACAAGACACCATCTACAAGAGCATGGGAAAGTGCTCCCTGCTCCATAAGATGGGCTTGGGACTTCTCTTGAGGTAGTTTGGCTTTATTTAGGTAATCCATGAATGGTTGCCTCCAATCTAACTCCTTGTATTTCTTGGCAATAGCAAGCTCCCCTTCAAGAGAGTACTTTTTGAAGAGTTCAATATCAATAAGGCATAAGGCTTATTTATTTTGGCTAAAGCATGCGCTATGACATTCTCTCCTCGAGGAATCTTATAAATGGTAACCTCTAGGATTTGGGCCAACAACTCTATGGTGTACTTGTTATAGTGATGGAACTTAGGATTTATAAACTTATAGGACCCAACAATTTGGTTGATAATTAGGTAAGAATCCTCAAAGATGTTGATGTTTTAGAAGCTCAGAGTAATGGCTAACTCCAAACTAACAATCAGAGCCTCATATTCAGCATCATTGTTGGTGCAAGGATTGGATAGATGATATGAGAATCCATCACATCATGGTGCAAAGTTAAGAGAACTATTCTTACCTCTACCTTTCCTGGAATAGAAGATTATGGTTCTTCTCCTCTTTGAGAAGAAGCCACACCATCAAAGTACATCTCCCAGTGGTGAATGCTAGTATCCCCTAAGTTCATGATTTGTTCATCGAGGAGATCATCACTAAGTAGAGAGTCAATAGGAAGTGGGTGTGCTGTTAAGAAATTTGCTACCGCTTGTCCTGTTACCACACTGAGGGGTATGAAGGTAATGTCAAACTGTGAGAGGATCATGGAATGTCGTACCAACCATCTGCATACCGTTGGCCATGTCATGAGATACTGTAGTGGATTGATCCTAGAGATTAAGTTCTCCTTATGAGGAAGCATATAGTGTTGTAGCTTTTAGGATTCAAAGATTAAAGCTAGGCAATGCTTCTTAATGGGTAGATAATTAGCCTCAGTAGGGATTAGACAACGGCTATGGTAGTAGAGTCTGTTTTCCTTCCGTTTGTCATTGGCTTGGGCCAACAAAGCACTAAGGGAGTCATCTAACATAGTAGTGTAAAGTATGAGCGCTTGCCTAGGATAGGGGCTACTAGAATCAATGACATCATTAGATAATGCTTGATGTCTTTGAAGGAATGCCCACACTTTTCATCCCACTTGAACTTGGTGTTTATTTTGACAAATGCTGAGAATGGCTAACATCTTCTCGACAAGTTGGACATAAAGCATCTTAGATATGCCAACCACCCTTGGAATGATCTAAGTTGAGTTACACTTTTAGGGGGAGGCATTTCAAATATCGCCTTGATCTTCTTTAAATTGATTTTGATTCCCTGGTGTCGGACAACAGACCCAAGGAATTTCCCTAAAAATAGAATGCACACTTCAGGGGGTTCATTTTGAGGTTAAATTGTGTTAACTATTTGAAAACTACTCTCAAGTCAAAAAGATGGCATTCCTTTTATCTACTTTTGATCACGAGATCATCGACATAGCTAAATAAAATAAAAACTAAAAGTAAAATAAAAACTAAATAAAAGTAAAAGTAAAATAAATACAAAATTAAAATAAAATAAATGAAAACCTGAACTAAACTAAAAAATAAAATAAACCTAAAACTAAAAAACCTAAATAAAATAAAAACTAAAAGTAAAATAAAATAAAATAAACCTAAAATAAAATAAAATAAAAACTAAATAAAAGCCTAAACCTAAAAAATAAACATAAAAATAAAATTGTAAAATAAATTAAAAATTAAACATAAACCTTAAATTAAATAAAGAAACCTAAACATCAAATAAACATAATAAAATAAACATAAACCTAAACTAAATTAAATAAAACCTAAACTTAAACCTAAAATAAACTGAACCTAAACCCTAAAGTAAATAAAATAAAATATTATAAAAATAAACCTAAACATAAACATAAAAATAAAACCTAAAAACAAACCTAAAACCTAAACCTAAACCTAAAAATAATAAATAAAACCTAAACCTAAAAAATAAAATAAAAATAAAACTAAACTAAAAATAAACATAAACCTAAACCAAAACCTATAAAATAAACTAGAATAAAAAACCAAACTAAAATTAATAAACCTAAAATAAATAAAATAAACTAAAACTATAAATAAACTAAAACTATAAATAAACTAAAACATAAGCCCTAAACTAAATAAATTAAATAGACCTAAACCTAATGGTTTACTTAATTTATTTAAACAAAAAAATAATAAACCATAAACCATAAACCCTAAACCCTAAATCTTAAAACCTAATCCCTAAACCCCAAACCATAAAACTAACCCTAAACCATAACCCATAGACCTACAACCCTAAACCCTAAATCCTAACCTTAACCCATAACCCTAAACCTTAAACCCTAAACTATAATCACCTTAAACCCTAAACCTTAAACTACCCTAAAACCCTAAGCTAACCCTAAACCCTAAACCCTAAACACTAAACCTTAAAAACGCTAAACCTTACAGCCTAAACACTAAACCCTAAACACTAACCCTAAATCCTAAACCATAAAACCCTAAACCATAAAGCCCTAAACCCTAAAACCCTAAACCCTAAACCCTAAACCCTAAAAATCTAAAAGCTTAAACCTAAACTAAATAAAACCTAAAAATAAAATAAATAAATAAACCTAAACCTAAATATTATAAAAAATAAAATAAAATAAAAACTTAAAATAAATCCTAAACTTAAACCTAAATATAAAATAAGATTAAAATTAAAATTAAATTATAATAAAATAAATAAAAACATAAACTAAACTAAAAAATAAAATAAACCTAAGAATTGAAAACCTAAATAAAATAAAAACTAAACATAAAATAAAAATAAAATAAACCAAAATAAAATTAAATAAAAACTAAATTAAAACCAAAACCTAAAAATAAATAAAAAATAAAACATAAGCCCTAAACTAAATAAAAAAAATACCTAAAATAGTAATAAAATAAACCTTAACCTAAACTAAAATAAAATAAACTAAGATAAATAAAACCTAAACCTCAACTAAATAAAATAAAATAAACTTAAAATAAACCTAAACCTAAATTAAAAAATATAACCTAAAAAAAACTAAAAAAAACTTAAAACCTAAACCTAAAAAAATAAAATAAAAACCTAAATGTTAACCTAAAAATAAAAATAAAACCTAAAAATAAAAAATAAATTAAAAATAAACCTAAACCTAAACTAGAAAATAAAACCTAAAAATAAACATAAAATAAAATCCTAAAACTGAAACCTAAAAAGACAAAATAAAAACCTAAACCTTAACCTAAAAAAAAAATAATACTCAACTAAAAAATAAACCTTAATGTAAACCTATACAAAAAAAAACTAAAATAAAAAACCTAAACTAAAATAAATAAACTTTAAACTAAATAAACTAAACTAAATAAAAATGAAAAATAAACTAAAAAATTGAATAAACCTTAACCTACCGGTTTAATTAATTTTTTTTTAAAAAAACCAAAACCCTAAACATAAAAACTAATCCAAAACCTACAACACTAAACCTAAACCTAAATCCTAAACCCTAAACCCCTTTTCCCTAAACTTAACCCTAAATCCTAAACCTAACCCTAAATCCTGAACTGAAAAAGAGTAAACCCTAAAACCTAACACTAAACCTAAAACCCTAAACCCTAAATGCTAAACTCTAAACCCTAAAGCCTGAACCATTAACCCTAAACTCCAAACCCTAAACCCTAAACCCAAAACCCTAATACTAAACCTAAAGTAACTAAATAAATTAAAAAATACACCTAATAAACTTAAACCTAAACCTAAACCCTAATAATGGGCACTTTGACGATAAGAACATCACCGTAACTGTGCGCCTAGATCTGGTGGAGGCGGCGAGGCAGCTATCATCAGGGTATCTGGAGGTGCGGTGGATATGGAGGTGGTGGTCTGAGTGGTGGTTATGGTAGGAGCGACGGAGGTTACTATGGTGGGCGAGGGATATGATGGTGGATCTCACTACTCGAGAGGCCATGGTGGTTTTGATGGGAACTGGATAAACTGAAGAAGGGCTGATCCAATTTACTTCTTATGGAACTGTATCTTTATAATAGAGACAGTTCTAGTTATCTAAGTTTTTTAATTTGCTCTATCCGTGCTCATTTTTATCTATGTTTTCACTTGTGTCTTTGAGAACTTGGTGTGCTACTTGGTTGATGAAATAAAAAAAGAAATGTTGAATCTGAATTTATTCTCTGTTAAAAAAAACCAAAAACCCTAAACCATTAATTAATACCTGAACCCTAAACCTAAAACCTAAACCCTAAACCCTAAACCCTAAAAAAATTAAAAAAATTAAAAAAATAAAAAAACCTAACCCTAAATGCTAAACTCTAAAACTAACTCTAAACCTTAAACCTTAAACCCTAAACCCTAAAACCCTAAAACCATGAACCCCAAACCCTAAACCCTAAACCCAAAACCCTAAACCCTAATAACAAACTAGTAAAACATGAAACTAAACTAACTAAAATTGAAACTAATAAATTATAAACTAAAACTACTAAATGAATAATAAACTAAAATAAAAACTAATAAAAGTAATTAAACCAAACTAATAAAATAATAACTAAGAAAATTAATAAACTAATAATAACAAAAACTAAATAAACTAATAAATAAACTAATAACTAAATTAAACATATACAAAAAACACCACTAATAAACTAATTAAAAATAAACTAAAGTAAGAAAACTAATAAAAACTAAACTAAACCTAAGCTAATAACTAAAACTAAACTACTAAACTAACTAAACTAAACCATAATATATAACTAACTAATAATAAAACTAAACCCAATAACTAAACTTAGTAAACTAAAACTAATAACTAATAAACTAATAGTAATAAACTAACTAAATAACTAATAAATAACTAATAATAACTAACTATTAAATAAACTAAATTAATAAACTAATAAACAAACTAAACCTAATAATAAATTAATTAAATAATAATAACTAAAACTAATAATAAAATTAAAAAAAAATAATAAACTAAAACTAAATAACTTATAGCAACTAACACTAAACTAATAAACTATTAATAAACTAAACTAAATAAAACTAATAACTAAACTAATAAAAAAACTAAACCAATAATAAACTAAATAATAAAACCAAAATAAATAAACTTAATAATAATAAACAAAGCTAATAAACTTACTAATTTAAAAGTAATAAACTAATAAAACTAACTAAACCTAATGAATAAATAACTAATAATAATAAAATAAACTAAGCTAAAAAACTAATAACAGGAAAGACACTAAATAATAATAAAAAAAACTTAATAAAAAAAATAACCAAAACTAATAATAATAATAATAATAAACTAAATAATAATATAAAAAATAAACTAAACTAAACAACTAACTAAACTAATAAATATTAATAAACTTAATAAAACCAACTAAAAAACCAATAATAACTAACTAACCAATAAAAAAATAATAATACAACTAAACTAACTAAATAAATAACTAATAACTAAACTAACTAAAACTAATAAACTTATAATAATATTAACTAAAAATAATAATAATAATAATTATTATAATAATGATAATAATAATAATAATAATATGGTTAATAATAACTATATAAACCAAACACTAAACCCCTAAACCCAAATTAATAAAACTAATAATAATAAAATTAATAAACAAAATAACCAAAGTAAAATCTAAATAAAAATTAAAAAATAATAAACTAAACTAAAAACCAAAACCAATAAATAAAAACTAATAATAAATAATTAAATAACTAACCAAAACTAACTAAAACCTAAATTAATAACCCATAAAAACTAACTAATAAATAAACATAATATTATTAAGTATTCCTAACTAATAACTAATAATAAACTAATAAAAAACACCTAAAAAATAATAATAACTAACTAATAATAAACTAATAACTACATAAAATAAAATGAACTAAATAACTAAACTAATAATAAAATCAGCTAACTAATAAACTAATAACAATAATAATAAATATAACTAATAATAACTAAATTAATAAGAACTAATAATAATAATAATAATACTAATAACCAATAAATAACTAACACAACTAAAAACTATAATAAACTAAATAAATAAACTAAATAACTAAACGTTAAACCCCTAAATAAATAAATAAATAATAATCATAAAAAAACAATAATAATAAACATAAACCAATAATAATAATAATAATAGAAAAAAATAAACTAAAAAATGAAACTAATAATAAAACCAACTAACTAAACTAATAATAATAAATAATAAATAATAATAACCAACTACTTAAAAACTAAACCATAAAAAAAATTAAAAAACTAATAATAATAAACTAATAAACCTAAACCCATAATTAAACTAATAAAACTAATAAACTAAACTAATAAACTAATAAATAAACTAACAAAACTAAACAAAATAAATAACTAACTAACTAATAATAGCTAAACTAATTAATAATAACTAATAAATAAACTAAAACAAACTAAACCTCAATAAACAAACTAACTAAATAAACTAATAAACTAAACCTAAACCCCCCTAAACTAACCTAAAATAATAATAACTAAAACTAAAACTTTAAAACAAAACTATTAACCGAACTAAAACTAAACTAACAAAACTTAACATTAAACAAATAATAAACTAACAATAATCTAAAACTAATAAAACCTACTAATAATTAATAAACACTAAACCTAAAACCTAAACCCTAAAAGTAAACTAAACCATATTATTGGGTCATTCTAGGATTCCTCGCATTCTTGGTGAGTTTTTGAGTGCTTTCTCTCTTGGATTCCCTATAGATTGTTGGCCTAGGGCTGATGTCAACTTGTTCTTGTCACGGCACCATGACTCATGGCATCGGCTTCTTCAAATCCATTGGGTAAATCCCATGTGCCGATGGATCCCACTAGGGCATCCGATTTTTTGGGTAATCCTACCTCTTAATTACCTATTGTTACTAAATCTTTCAATGAGGCTTTAACTAGTATGAATTCTTCCACCGAGACTCCTTTGAATTTGCTTCATATGACTTTTAAAAGTACTCCGACAATTATGGTTTCAATTGAGGATATTGAATGATTAATGAGCCTTTTGCTTTTATTTGATTTTCATTTAAAATGGCCAAAGAAAGAAGATATTCATTCTTGTTTTTTATAGCATCAATTTATCTGGTTCTTTTTCTATTGGGCTGATTGATCCAAGGCATGTTCTGATTAAACTTTTTAATGACCTTGATTATGAAATATTTTTTTCTAGGTGTTCTTACTATGTTTTTATTTGTCAAATGCATATTTTGAAGTGGACGCCTATGTTCGATGTTAATGAAGAGTCTCCTATTATTTCCATTTCTATACCTATTTCATCTATTTAATCATCAAATTCTTTTGGTTTTGGGTTGATTTTGGTCACCTTTGCAAGTTGAACAATGCTTCTTCTAGATCTGTTGCTAGAATTCTTGTAGAGATTGATATTACTAAAAAAATACCTAAAAGAAATTTGGTTGGGTTCAAAAAAATGTGATTGTTTTTAGAAAGTTGTTTTTAAGAACTTTCCCATTTTTTTATAATCATTGTAAGATTCATGGATGAGTGGTATTACTCTTAGAGATAAAATGCGAAATGAGTATGTTTGGGAAAAAGTTGGAGTAGCTCTAGTGGTAGATAAGATTAGAGAGAGTCGCCTTAGATGGTTTGTCCACATAAAGCGTAGGTCATCCGATGACCCGGTTAGGAGAGTAGATGCATTAGATTTTCCTTATGTTAAGAAAGGTAGAGGTAGACCTAAAAAGACTTGGTTAAAATGTATAAAAGATGACCTTAATATACTTGAATTAAATGAGAATTTGACACATAATACAATGGAGATGAAGGATTCATGTAACTCACTTAGTGGGGCTTGTTCTTCTTATTATTGTAAGATTCATGGGCATGAATTTTCTGAATGCTTTATTGCCCATCCCTCTCTTATGATGAAAATCACCAGTAAGAATTTAATTGTTGAAAAAACTGATGATCCTCACAAGTTTGATAAAAAAAATCTGCTTTACAAATTTTGATGTTTAGGAAAACCAGATTTCTGAATCTTCTAAAAAAGTTTTACCTATTAATGATTTGTCTAATGCGGAAGGTAATTTTGATGTTTTTGAAAAGGTTTGAACTAATAATCACGTTCTAAGTGTTTCTTTTGATGATTCTGCTAAAGGGAACACTTTAGAGGATGTGGTTAATGATTCTAATGGTTTGGATGTTGTGCATAAGTCCTTTCTTGATGATGGTTTGAATATTATTGATGCCAACACCATTTCTTCCAATCAATTGGATGTTGTTTCTCTTTCTCCTATGTCCACTTTAGATCATGGGAAAGATACTATTTCTTTAACTTCATTGATTGAGAATGGTGGTGAAAAGAATATTCTTATTTCTGATATTTTAATTTCTAGTCCTGACAATCTTGTTAATATTGGTGATCATTCTTTTACAAAATAAGATTTAGATACTTGTGACAATCTCATTGTGAATAGTTATATTTTGGTTCAAAATGATGGTTCTTTTATGGCTGGTAGTTACAAAATTTTAGTAATATGCTATGTGTTCTTAAGGATTTGAATCTTATTTTAATTCTTTACATTAAGATACAAACTCTAGATTGCTTCTGCTTTATGAATGAAGATAGGAGGAAACTCTTGATTTTATTTGGAAGTGAAAATATTAATAATTATCTTCACTTTTTCTTTGGAGTATTGGCTTTTTTTTGGTTTAGGTATTAGCTTTTTTATTTTAGGTTTATTTTAAGGATTTATTTTTTATTTAGTTTAGGTTTATTTTTTTTTTTATTTTATTTTATTTAGTTTTGTTTAGGTTTAGATTAGTTTATTTTTTTTAGGTTTTATTTTAGTTTTGGTTAGGTTTATTTTATTTTTATTTTAGATTTAGTTTTTTTAGTTTAGATTTAGGTTTTATTTTTTTTTATTTTAGGTTTTTATTTAGTTTTATTTAATTTTATTTAGGTTTATTTATTTTTTATTTTACTTTAGTTTTTTATTTTATTTAGGTTTTTATTCTTAGATAATTTTATTTTTTTTTTAGTTGGTTTTTATTTATTTTATTTTAGTTTATTTTATTTATTATTTAATTTTATTTTTAGTTATAGGTTTAGATTTAGTTTAGATTTTTATTTCATTTTTATTTTATTTTATTTTGAGTTTTTCTTATTTATTTTATTTTTTTAGGTTTTATTTTAGTTAGGTTTGTTTTTTTTTGGGTTTAGGGTTTAGGGTTTTTGAGGTTTAGGGTTTGAGGTTTAAGGTTTAGGGTTATTTAGGGTTAAGTATTTTTTTAGGATTTAGGTTATGTTTTAGGGTTTTTTTAACGAAAATAATTGCTCAAAAGATTACCATTACGGACTAAAGTAACTAGTTCTCAAATGAGCTAAAGAATCCTAAAAGTTTAGTTCCTAAACTAATACATAAGAGCAATAAAGAAAAAACCAAAAAAACTAAAAAAAACCAAAAAAAGACAACTAAATCCATGGACTCCAAAGAACCTAAACCTAAGATCCATAAGAAAAGGAAAACCTAAACCCTAAATCAAGACAACTCCACCATCTAAGAAAAAGAGACCATAAGAAACTCTAGCTCCATCCAAGAAAAAGAAGAGACCAAAAAAAGAGAACCTAAACTAAGAAATCTCAACCATAAAGATTAAAAACATAAAGAGTTTAATAGAGGCTCATATAAAAGAAGGATAATCAAATATCATCAAATCCTGCATAACTTCAAAGAAGGGTTACAATTAAAAAGTCATAGAAAATATAAAAAAATAAATATCAAAATAAAAAGAAAATACAAACCTATCATAATAGCCACCCAACCAAAGAGAAAGTGAAGCTAAAGAATAAAGAGAAAAGAGCAATATATAAACTAACATAAAATCCCAACAAAACCAAATATGAACACCTCTTAAAAAAAAAGAAAAAAGCTCACATCCCAAAAAAAAAAAAACCCTCAAAGATAAAGCAAAAATAAACACCAATCCAAAGCCACCAAAGCAAAGCCAATAAACACAACAACACCAATAAACCCATAAACAAACCAAAGAAAAAAAAACAATAAACCAAACAATAGATCACTAAGAAAAATAGCTAAAGAGCAAGAAAAAACCAAACCAAATGAACCAACAAAAAAAAAAAAGAAAACCGAAAAGTAAAATAAATAAAAAATGGCCAACCAATAAAACAACATGTTAAAAAAAGCCCAACCTACCAAACAAAAAATAAAAGCACCAACCAAAAAAATAAAAATAAAGACAAATAAAACCAACCACTAAACGACACCTAAAAAAAACCCAACAAATAAAAAAAATAAACTAAAAAAAAAATTAGCCAAGAAGCCAATACTCTAACTAAAAAACAAATAAAAAGCTAAACCAAAAAAAAAACCAACCAAAAGCAAAAAATAAAGAGATTATTTCTAAGATGCTAAAAAATAAGTAAATAAATAACAAAATATTTTATAACCATGCCCTTTCTCCAAAAAATCTCCATAAAATGAATCAATATTGTTATAAAACATGTGGATAAAAACCTATAAAAGAAGAGCATTTAGAATCATCCACAACATTAGACCTACAACACTAAACCTACAACCTTAAACCCTAAACCCTAAACTCTAAACCCTAAACCCTAAACCCTAAACCCTAACCGTAAACCCTAAACCTTAAAATCATAAACCCTAAAATCCTAAACCATAAACCCTAAACCCCAGTTGAGCTAATTTTTACGAAAGGTCATCTTAAAGAAGTCAACGAAGATGTTGTGATATACAAAGTTGGTGCTCCTGCCCACATTGGTTTTATTGCACCTATTGATGTTATGGTTCCTCCAAGCAACACTAGTCTGGATCCTTCATGCACTCTTCTTCTAGCTTCTCAACATCCCAACTAAGATTAACAAGGGTATTGAAATTATCACCATAGTTGAGCTGATTAAAAGGCAATAAGGTGGATCCTCGAGGATTCTCTCCTTGCTAAGCTGGATTAGGCTATTCTCTTATGGCCTTGTATCTATGTATGATGATGGTTCTGTTCATCGGGTGCTTGCCCTCATTGAAGATGATCTCATCGAGAAGTTTTTGGTAGGTCTTTCAATGATCACTTCTCTTTCATTGGCCCTCCTTTATCCCACCCTTGCTACAACGCTCCACATGTTCATCAACGCTTACGAGAATGTCCTTGCCATCACAAGTGCCACTGATTACACATACCCATAGGACAAGAAGGTTAAAGAGTATTTGAAGGATACTAAAAAATTTAATGTGCCTACTGTGCTTGATGCTTCTACTACTCATGCTGCTGCTACTACTCTGGCTACAATAGTCGAAGAGCCTATTGAAGAATTTGATGATGATATGGGTTTTATCTTGTTCGACTAAGCTTTGTTGGCCTTTCGTAAAATAAAATTTTATTATCTCTAGGAGTTAAATCATTTTGTGAAATACTATTTTTGTGAATTTTTGGATTGCATTTTATTTTATGTTATTTTATTAGTTGTTAGAGGATAATGTCTTGTTTGATTTGGTAATTTCTTATTTATTATGGAATCATTTGAGTTAAAAAAAAACATAAAAACTCTAAACTCTAAACCCTAAATGCTAAACCCTAAACCCTAAAAGCTAACCATAAACCCTAAACCCTAAACCCCAAACCCTAAACCTAAACCTAAAGTAACTAAATAAACTAAAAAATAAACCTAAACCCTAAAACCTAATAAACCTAAACCTAAACCTAAACCTAAACCCTAAGAATGGGCAGGACCTTGATGACAGGAACATCACCATCAACCAAGCTCAGTCTAGATCTGGTGGTGGAGGTGAAGGTGGAGGCGACTGTTATGGAAGTGGTGGTCGAATTTGGAGGTGTTGGTGGATATGGAGGTGGTGGTCGAAAGGGTGGTTATGGAGGTGAGAGGACCAATGAGGTTACATCTATGGTGGTGGCAAAGGAGATATCGGGATATGATGGTGGATCTCAACTCGAGACGAGGTGGTTTTGATGGGAAATGTAGAAAACAAGAACGCTCGATCCGATCTACGCTTATGGAACTATAATATTAGAGTCTAGTTATCTAAGGCTTTTGATTTGCTCTATGCGTTTTTTATTTATCTCCGCTCTTGTGTCATAGAAAACATGTTACTTAGTTGATGAAATCAAAAGAAGAAATGTTGAATCAATTTTTGATTATTCAATAACCTTAAATCCTAAACTAAAACCTGAACCCTAAACCTAAATCCTAAACCCTAAACCCTAAACCCTAAACCCTATAAATAAAAAATTTAAAAAAAGCCTAACCTTAAACCCTAAACCCTAAACCCTAAACCTATAACCTTAAACCCTAAAACCCTATACCCCAAACCCAAAATCATAAACTCTAAACCCTAAATCCTAAACCCTAAACCCTAAACCATAAACCATAAAAAACATAAACCCTAAAGCCTAAACACTAAATCTTAAACCATAAACCCTAACCCTAAACCCTAAACCCTATAACTCTAAACCCTAAACCTTAAACTTAAACCCTAAACCCTAAACCTAAAACCATAAAAGCTAAAAAACCTAAACCTAAACTAAATAAAACTTAAAAATAAAATAAATAAATAAAACATAAACCTAAATAAAATAAAAAAATTAAAAAAAAATAAAACCTAAATAAAAAATAAACCTAAACCTAAAAACAAAATAAAATATAAAAAATTAACTAAAATAAAATAAATAAAAATGTAAACTAAACTGAGAATAAAATAACTTAACAATAAAGAACATAAATAAAATAAAAACTAAACATAAAATAAAAATAAAATAAACCTAAAATAAAATAAAAAACTAAATAGACCTAATAAAAATTAAAACCTAAACCCTAAACTAAAAAATAAATAAACTTATAATAAAAATAAAATAAACAAAATAAAATAAACCAAAACCTAAACTAATATAAATAAAATCAAAACCTAACCTAAAATAAATTATACCTAAATCTAATCCTAAACTTAAACTAAATAAAATAAAATAAACTAAAAATAAACTTAAACCTAATTTGAAAAATAAAACACAAAAAATAAACCTAAAATAAAAATGTAAAACCTAAACCTATAAAAATATAATAAGCACCTAAACCTAAACCTAAAAATAAAAAATAAAGTCTAAACCTATTAAAAATAAAAAAATAAAACTTAACTAAAAAATAAACCTAAACATAAACCTAAACCTAAAAAAACTAAAATAAAAAACCAAAACTAGAATAAATAAACCTAAACTAATTAAACTACACTAAATAAAAATAAAAAATAAACCTAAATAAAAATAAAAAATAAAATAAACAAAAAGAAATAAAAAATTAACCTAAACCTATCAGTTTACTTAATTTTAAAGAAAAAACCATAAACCCTAAACCCTAAAACTAACCCTAAACCTACAATACTAAACCTACAACAGTGAATCATAAACCCTAACCTTAAACTCTAAACCTTAAACCCTAAACCTAAACCTAAAGTAACTAAGTAAATTAAAAATTTTGCCTAAACCCTAAAATGAAATTGACCTAAACCTAAACCCTAAGAATGGGAAAAACATTGACGTCAAGAACATCACCCAACTAGGCTCTGGATCAAGGAGGCAAAAGTGGAGGCGCAATTATCACAATGATGGGATCTGGTGCTGGGATATGGAGGTGGTGGTCGGGCAAGGTGGTTATGGAGGCGGGACGAGCCACTGAGGTTACAACCGTGGTGGTGGCTGAGAGAGAGATTAGGGATATGATGGTGGATCCCTCCACTCGAGAGGACGAGGTGGTTCTATTAGAAACTAGAGAAACTGAAGAATGGATGATCCGATCTACTGCTTATAGAACTATGTCTTTATAGTAGAGACGGTTCTAATTATCTATGTTTTTTTATTTGCTCTATGCATGCTCATTTTTTATCTATGTCCATGCTTGTGTCTTAAAAAACTTGGTGAGTTACTTGGTTGATGAAATCAAAAAGAAGATATGTTAACCTTGAATTTGTTCTCTATCTAAAAAAATAACCAAAACCCTAAAACTCAACCCCGAACCTAAAACCGACTCTAAATCCCAATAATAAAAAATAGTAAAAAAATAAAAAAATCCCTAACCCTAAATCATAAACCCTAAAATTAACCCTAACCCATAAACTTACAGCCCTACAACCTAAACCTTAAACCCTAAAACTCTAATCCTTAAACCCTAAACCCAAAAAATTTAAAAACCTAAACCTAAACTAAATAAAACCTAAAAATAAAATAAATAAAAAACCTAATCCTAAAAAAAATAAAAAACATAAACTAAAACCTGATCCTAAACCTAAAAATAAAATAAAATAAAAAATAAAAAAATAAAACAAATGAAAACCTAAACTAAACTAAAAAATAAAATAAACTTAAGAATAAAAAACCTAAATAAATAAAACTAAACATAAAATAAAAATAAAATAAAATAAAAACTAAAGAAAAACCTAAACTTAAAAAATAAACCTAAAAATTAAACTTAAAAATAAATAAAAAATAAAATCTAAACCTTAAACTAAGAAAACCTAAAAATAAAATAAAATAAAATAAACAAAATAAAATAAACCTAAACCTAAACTAAAATAAATAAACTTAAACCTAAACTAAATAAAATAAAATAAACTAAAAATAAACCTAAACCTAAACTAAAAATAAAACTTAAAAATAAACCTAAAATAAAAACCTAAACCTAAACTTAAGAAAATAAATAAAACCTAAACCTAAACCAAAAAATAAAAAATAAAACCTAAACCTGAAAAATAAAAAATAAAACTAAACTAAAAAATAAACCTAAACCTAAACTTGAACCTAAAAAATAAACTAAATAAAAACCCTAAACTAAAAATAAATAAACTAATTAAATAAACTAAATAAAATAAAAATAAAAACTAAACCTAAACAAAAAAAATATATAATAAACTAAAATAAATAAAAAATAAACTAAATAAACTTAAACCTACTAGTTTAATTAATTTAAAAAGTATAAAAAAAAACCCTACACCTAAGTCCTGAACCCTAAACAAAAATACTAATCCTAAACCCTAAACCCAAAATCTACAACACTAAACCTACAACCTTTAACCGTAAACCCTAAACCATAAACCCTAAAAAACCCAAAACCCTAAATCATAAACCTTAAACCCTAAACCCTCAACCTTAAACCGTAAACCCTAAACCCTCAACCTTAAACCGTAAACCCTAAACCCTAAACCTTAAACCCTAAACCTTAAACCCTAAACCCTAACCTAATCCTAAACCCTAAAAGCATAAACCCAAAACCCTAAACCCTAAACCCATAAACCATAAACCTAAACCTAAATTTTATAAAAGGTGATCTTAAAGAAGTCAACAAAGAGGTTGCAAATGTGGTGCTCATGTTGGTTTTGTTGCACCTAATGATTTTGTTTAGGCAACACTATGGATCCTTCACAAACTTCTTTCTTCCAGCTTCTCAACATCCCAACCAAGATAAATAAGGAATGAAATTATCACCATGAGGTTAAAATAGAGATGAGTTGGGATCCTCGAGGCTTCTCCTCACAAAGTCGGGATTAAGCCATTCTCTAATGCCCATAAGGTTCGGTTTAGTCCCCAGGTGCTTGACTCATAAGATGATCTCATTGAGATGTTTTTGGTCGGCATTTCAATGATGACATCTCTCTCGCTGGCCCTTTATTATCCCACCCTTGCTGCAGTGCCCCACAAGTTCATCAACACTTACAAAAATGTCCTTAAAATTGTGATTGCAACTGATTACACATAACCACGGGCCTAGAAGGTTAAGAAGTATTTGAACAATCCTAGTAAATTTGATGTCGCTCCGATGCTTTTACTACCCTATTTCTAAACCGCAAATAGTGGAAGAGAAGAAAAGATAGGAATTGATGATGATATGGGTTTCACCTTGTTCACTAAGCTTGTTGGCCTTCTATAAGATCAAATTTTATTATCTTTGGGAGTTAAATCATTTTGTGAAATACTATTTTTGTGAAGTTTTCAATTGCATTTTATTTTATCTTATTTTATTAGTTATTAAAGGATAATGTGTTATTAGATTTGTTAATTTTATATTTGTTATGAAATCATTTGAGTTAATAAAATAATCCTAAACCCTAAACCCTAAACCCTAACTATAAACCTAAAACCCTAAACCCTAACTGAGAACCCTAAACCCTAAACCCTAAATAGTAAATCTAAACCTAGAGTAACTAAATAAATTAAAAAATAAACCTAAACCCTAAAACCTAATAAACCTAAACCTAAACCTAAACCCTAAGAATGAAACCTTGATAAATTACCATCAACCAAGCTCGCCTAGATCTAATGGAGAAGGTAAAAATCATAATGGTGGGTTATCTGAGGTGCTTAATATGGAGGTGGTGGTCGAGCAATATGGTTATGGATAAAACGAGGTTACAACGGATGGTGAGGGAGATCCGTGATATAATGGTGGACTACTAAAATGGTCTGATGGGAACCGGAGAAACTAAAGAATTATCATCATCTAGAACTGTTTCTTTACAAAGAAAGATAAATCTATTTATCTAGGCTTTTGATTTGCTCTATGTGGGCTCATTTTTATCTAAGTCATCGCATAAAAACTTGGTGTTACTTGGTTGATGAAATCCAAAAGAAGAAATGTTGAATATAAATTTGTTTTATATTACAAAAAAAACCATAAAACTTAAACCCTTAACTAGAACCTAAACCTTAAGGCTAAAACCTAAGCACTAAACCCTAAACCATAATAAAAATATAAATAAATAAAAACAAAAAAACTCTAACCTTAAACTGTAAACCCTAAAATAAACCCTAAACCATAAACCCTAAACCCTAAACCTAAAACCATAAACCCTAAACTCTAAACCCTCAAACCCCTAACCCTAAATCCTAAACCCTAAATCCTAAATCCTAAACCCTAAACCCTAAACCCTTAACCCTAAACCCAAAACCCTAAAACCCTAAACCCTAAACCTTAACCCCAAACCTTAGACCCTAAACCCAAAACCCAAAACCCAAATCCCTAAACCTAAACCTTAAGTAACTAAATATATTATAAAATAAACTTAATAAATGAAAACCTAAGAATAGCATGGAGGCTAAGTTGAGGCGATGATTATCACAGTGGTGGTGGGGGATGTGGAGGTCCTGGTGGATATGGAAGTGGTGGTCAGAGTAATGGTCATTTTGGAGGCAAGAGGAGCGATGAAGGTTACTGTCGTGGTGGCGGAGGGAGAGATCGAGGATATGATGGTGGATCCCGCTACTCGAGAGACCGAGGTGGTTCTAATGGGAACTAGAGAAACTGAAGAATGGTCGATCCGATCTACTTCTTATGGTACTGTCTTTACTATAGAGATGATTCTAATTATCTAGGGTTTTCAATTTTCTCTGTGTGATCACTTTTTATCTATGTTGTTGCTTCTATCTTAAAAAAACTTGGTGTGTTACTTGGTTGATGAAATCGACAAGAAAAAAATGTTGAATCTGAATTTGTTCTCTATAAAAAAAAACTAAAAATCCTAAACCCTAAATTAAAACCTAAACCTTAGACCTAAAATCTAAACCCTAAACCCTAAACCTTAAACCTAAAACCTAAACCCTAAACTCTAATAATAAAAATATAAAAAAATAAAAAAAAATCCTAACCCTAACGCCTAACCCTAAAACTAACCCTAAACTCTAAACACTAAACCCTAAACCTATAACCATAAATCCTAAGCCCTAAATCATAAAACCCTAAACCTAGAACCCAAAACCCTTAACCCTAAACCCTAAATCATGAACACTAAACCCTAAGCCCTAAACCCTAAACACTAATCCCTAAACCCTAAACACTAACCCTAAACCCTAAACCCTAAAACCACAACCTAAAACCTAAAATTACAAAAAAAATCTAAAAATAAATAAAAATAAAACCTAAACCCTAAACTTTAAAAAAAAATCTAACCTAAAATAAAAATAAAATTAACAAAATAAAATAAACCTAAACCTAAACTAAAATTAGCTAAACTAAAATAAATAAAACATAAACCTAAACTTAAAATAAACTAAACCTAAACCTAAACCTAAACCTAAACTAAATAAAATAAACAAAATTAAAAATAAACCTAAACCTAAATTTAAAATATAACCTAAAAATAAACCAAAAATAAAAACCTAAAACCTAAACATAAAAAAATAAAATAAAAACCCAAACATAAACCTTAAGAAAAAAAACCTAAACTTAATAAAATAATAATAAAAAAACTCAACTAAAAATAAACTTAAACCTAACCCTAAACCTTAAAAATAAACTAAAATAAAAAACTTATATTAAAATAAATAAATTAAACTAAATAAAAATAAAAATAAACTTAAATAAAATTTAAAAATAAAATAAACTATAAAAAATAAAAAATAAACTAAGTAAACTAAATAAACCTAAACTTACTAGTTTACTTAATTTAAAAAAAATCTAAAACCCTAAATCCTAAACCTTAAACCCTAAACCCTAAACCTTAAAAGTAACCCAAAAGCCTAAACCCTAATCCTAGAACACTAAAGCTACAACTGTAAACCCTAAACCCTAAAAATAACTAAATCCTAAACCCTACACCCTAAACCTAAAACCCTAACCTTAGACCCTAAACCCAAAAAGCATAAACCCTAAACCCCAAACATTAAACCTAAACCTAAAGAAACTAAATAAATTTAAAAAATAAACCTAAACCCTAGAACCTAAAAGACCTAAACCTAAACTCTAAGAATCTAACCCAACAACAAACATCATCAACAAGGCTCAGCCTAGAAGGGAGGAAAAAACAGGTCGCAATTTTGTAGTTGTCATGGGGATCTAGAGGTGTTGGTGGATAAAGGTGGGGTAGAGTGGTGGTTATGAGGTGGGACGTAATAAAAGTTATCATGGCGAGGATAGATCGAGGATAATAATGGATCTCTACTGAGACCTGGTCTAATGGGAACTGGAGAAATTGAAGAATGATGGATCCGATCTATTGCATTTGGAACTGTCTTTACAGTAGAAATGGTTCTAGCTATTTGGGTTTTGATTTGCTCTCATTTTTATCTAAGTATATCTTAGATAACTTGGTGTGTTACTTAGTTGATGAAATCGAGAAAAAGAAATGTTCAATCTAAATTTATTCTACATTAAAAAAAACCAAAAACCCTAAACCCCAAACAAAAACATGAACACTAAACCTAAAACCTAAACCCTAAGCCCTAAACCGTAAACACTAAACCCTAAAAATAAATAATAAATAAATAAAACCCTAAACCCTAAAATAAACCCAAAACCTACAACTATAAATCCTAAATCCTAAATAATAAAACCCTAAACCCTAAACCCTAAACCTTAAACCATAAAATTTGAGACATAAATAAATCTAAAACTTAAATGTGTTACTTGGTTGATGAAATTGAGAAGAAGAAATGTTGAATCTAAATTTATTCACTGTTAAAACCAAAATTCTAAACCCTAAACCAAAAAAAAAAACTAACCATAAACCCTAAACACTTAAACTAACCCTAAACCCTAAACCCTAAACACCTAAACCTTAAACCTAAACCCTAAAACCCTAAACCCTAAACCATAAACACTAAACCCTAAACCCTAAACCCTAAAACCCTAAAACCCTAAACCCTAAACCCTAAAACCTAAACCCTAAACCCTAAAACCTATAACCCCCAACCCTAAACCCTCAACCCTAAACCGTAAACACTAAACCCTAAAAACCTAAAACCCTAAACTTAAATTAAACAAAACCTAAAAAGAAAATAAATAAAAAATATAAACCTAAATAAAATAAAATATATATAATATAATAAAAACCTAAACTAAAACTTAAACCTAAACCTAAAAATAAAATAAAATAAAAAATAGAAGCTAAACTAAAATAAATAAATAAAAACCTAAACTAAACTAAAAAATAAAATAAACCTAAAATTAAAAAATCTAAATAAAATAAAAATAAAATAAACCTAAAATAATATAAAATAAAAACTTAAACCCAAAAAATAAACAAAAAATAAATAAAACATAAAAATGAATAAAGAATAAAACCTAAACCTTAAACTAAAAAAAAGCTAAACTTAAAAAAAGCAAAATAAAATAAACTTAAACCTAAACTAAAATAAACTAAACTAAAATTAATAAAACCTAAACCTAAACCTAAAATAAACTAAAACTATACCCTAAACTAAATAAAATAAAATACACTAAAAATTAACCTAAACCTAAACTAAAAAATAAAACCTAAAAATAAACCTAAAATAAAAAACATAAAACATAAACCAAAAAAAAAGAAAATTAAAACCTAAACCTAAACCTAAAATAAAAAATACAACCTAAACCAAAAAAAATACCATAAAAATAAAACTAAACTTAAAAATAAACATAAATTGAAACCTAAACTTAAAAAATAAACTAAAATTAAAAACCAAAATTAAAAAAAAAACCTAAAATAAATAAAATGAACTAAATAAAAATAAAAAGATAAACCTAATTAGAATAAAATAAACTGTAATAAATAATAAATAAACTAAACAAACTAAAAAAAACCTAAACCTTAATTCTCTAAACAATAAACCTTAATTCCTAGACCCTAAAACCTAAACCCTAAACCTTAAAACAAAGCCTAAACCTACAACCTTAAACCTTAAACCCTATACACAAAACCCTAAAACCCTCAACCCTGAAGCCTAAACTAACCCTAAATAATAACCCCTAAACCCTTAAAGGCCTAAACCCTAAACCCTTAAGCCTAAAACTAACCATAAACCCTAAACTCCAAACCTATTACACTAAACCCACAACCCTAAACCATAAACATTAAGCCTTAAAAAACCCTAAACCCTAAACTCAAAAAGAATAAACGCTAAAACCCTAAACCCCAAACCCTAAACCCTAAACCCTAACTGTAACCCTAAACTCTAAACCCAAAAACCTAAAACTGTAAACACCTAAAAACCTAAACTTAACTAAATAAAACCTAAAAATAAAATAAATAAAAAACCTAAACCTAAATAAAATAAAATAACATAAAGATAAAAACCTGAACTAAAACCTAACCCTAAACCTAAAAACAAAATAAAATAAAAATAAAAAAAGATAAAATAAAATAATAGAAGGCTGAACTAAACTAAAAAAATATAATAGACCAAAGATTAAAAAATCTTAATAAATTAAAAACTAAATGTAAAATAAAAATAAAATTAAATAAAAATTAAATAAAAACCTAAACCTAAAAAATAATCCTAAAAATAAAACCTTAAAAATAATAAAACCTAAACCCTAAATTAAAAAAAAAACATAAACCCTAAACTTAAAAAAACCCTAAACCTAAAATAAAAATAAAATAAACAAAATAAAATAAACCTAAATAAAAAACTAAAATAAATTAAACCTAAGCATAAACCTAAAATAACCTAAACCTAAACCTACACCTAAACTAAATAAAATAAAATAAACTAAAAAATAAACTTGAACCTAAACTATAAAATAAAACTTAAAAGTGTACATAAAATAAAAACATAAAACGTAAACCAAAAAAATAAAATAAAGACCTAAATCTAAACCTAAAAATAAAAAAATATAGCATAAACTTAAAAAATAAAATAAACTTAAAACTCAACTATAAAATAAACATAAGCCTAAAGCTAAACCTAAAAAATAAACTGAAATAAAAAAACATAAACTAAAATAAATAAACTAAAAGTAAATAAACAAAATTAAATAAAATAAATAATAAACCTAAATAAAAATAAAAAATACAATAACCTAAAATAAATAAAAAATAAACTAAATAAACCTAAACCTACCGGTTTACTTAATTAAAAAAAGCCCTAAACCCTAAACCCTAAACCCTAATCCTAAACTCTAACCTCTAAAAGAATAAACATTAAAACCCTAAACCATAAACCCTAAACCCTAAGCCTTACACCCTAAACCCAAACCAAATAAACCCTAATCCTAAACCTCACCCTTCCTCACTACCGCTCTGAGTGCTCTGATTCCATGTTCCTTTCCTTTTCCTTGTTTGGCCATGTTTCACTGCTCATCATTTTCTAATTTATGCTCGACACGCTTATGTGAGTTTCCCTTGATCTTATAATGGTGGAAGCGCAGCTTTCCACGCAATCGAGCTCTTCAAACTTGGAGGCGTCGACTAAGGCTTTCGATTTTCAAGGTAACATCGATCCGACTCTAGCCATTACTGCACCTGTTGTTAAGTCCTTCAAGGATGCTTTATTTGGCAAGAACACTTGCTCTAATGCTTTGGTCAATTTAATCTCAACTTCTTTTCATGGAATGTCCGTAATGCTGGATCTTGATGTGGGAAAGTCAAGCCCTTTGAATTTTCATTAGTTGGTAAATTTTCATTGTGTAAACTTGAAAGCATTCGATCCTTCTTTCATAGCTTAAAGCTCTCGGGTGTATTTACTATCGGATTGATTGATCCTAGACAAATCCTTATTCAGCTATCTAATGATTTAGACTACTCAAGAGACTTTGCTCGTCGCTCTTACTTTGTGTATAATTGTTAAATGAGGCTTTTGAAATGGTCTCCTCTATTTGATTTCAAAGAGGAATCCTCAATTGTTCCTTTATGGCTAGCTTTTCCAATCATGAGGATACATTACATTACCCATCAAGTCCTATTTGCGGGGCACTTTGGTAGGCCTCTTCAAATAGATCAAGCCACCACTGCAAGATCACGGCCATCAGTTGCTCATATTTTGGTTGAGATTGATATTACCAAAAAGTACCCTAAAGAAGTTTGGATCAGTTCAAATAAATTTGGGCATAATCAAAAAGTGGAATTTGAAAACTTCCCTATTTTTTGCACACATTTTAAGATCCATGGTCATGATCACCAATGCTTTGTGTTACACCCTAATCTTAAAAAAGAAAAATTGTCGATCCTAATCCCTCTAACAAATGAAAAAATAATGAGTTTGCTTATGTGCCTAAAGTTACTCAAAATGGAACTCACCCCTACCCCTCTCTTTATTACTAGATTTGCATTGGAGAACAACTGAGCTTGATAAAAATAATGATAATGAGGTTTGTGAGGAAACTAATGATAGTTTACCTAACATTGCTTCTACTTGTAATAACTTGGCATCTCAAGAAAATCCTTTGACTCATATGAATCATAATGGTGATTTGAATGGGAACCTCAAGTTGGATCAAAATCTCAAAACTAATTCTGGAATTGTTTTGAAAAATTTTGATAATTTGGTGATGGATCAAAATCAATAGTACTCATGGAAATGAAAATGAATTTTGTGCTATTAATGTTGCCACAACCTCTCCTTCTATTACCCTACAGAGTGATACACATGCTAACCCTATTTCTCAACCTAACTCTGATACCGAAGAAGGGGAAATCATCATTAGGAATGCTTTGACAGATACTGGTCCTATTCTTAAATATCACAAATCACTCTCTTCTGATGGAGATACTTTGGACAGGGACTTTTCAAACTATTAAAAAAATCCTTAAAGCTAGAATGTTCACTAATAGCTCAACTAGAACCACTCGATCCTCTCTAACTTCCCATAAATAATTGTTTCATGTTTCTCTTCTTCTTGTTTTTCATTTTTTCAGTTATCTCTTCTCCTTTTTTTTCAACTTATTATGATCAATTTTCTTATTTGGAATGTTCAGGGTATTGGGACTCTTAGTGTCTGCAACCGTGTTAGAAGCCTTTGCCGCACTCATAACATAGCCATACTTGTTATTATTGAACCATTCATTCACTCTTCTAAGATCACTCAGGTTGCTAGAATGCTTGGCTTTCAAAACTCCTTTTATAATATTAGCAATAAAATTTAGTGTTTTGGAATAATCTAGTCAACATCTATACTTGATGACCTTCATTGGTTAATGTTCAAATCTCATTGGGTAAATTTTCTTCTTGGTTCCTTTATTTATGCTTCTTGTAATAGAACTGGTAGAACATCCTTTGGGATAACTTAAGAACCTTTGCCTCCTCACAACAAACCTTGGTTGGTTGGTGGTGATTTCAATATTCGCTTCCTCAAAAGAAGGGGAGGTTGCTTCTCCTAACATTCATTCCATGGAAGACTTTTTAATATGATTCTTGATTGTAATCTGATTGATATTTGATTTTTGGGTTCTGACTACACATGGCATAATTCTAGACTTTGGCAGTGGCTTGATAGGACCCTCTTTAATTCCCTTTAGATCAATCAATGGCCTCTTACTTTTGTTGAACATTTAAGCGTAACTTTATTTACCATGCTCGCTTTTTGATTTCTATCAAAAATCCTCCACTAGACTATCCTCCCTAATCCTTTTAGATTCCAAAATATGTGGATCCAACATAGTGATTTCATTAATGTTATTTCCATTAATCCCTATTCATCCCGAATCATAGGCATGATGGCTTTTGGCTTAAGCTAAAAAAGGCTTAAACAAAATCTAAATTGGTGGAACAAGCATCATTTTAAAAATCTTTTGCAAATCTCAAAATATGGAACAACTTGTTTGCTCTCTTGAAGATGTTGTTTTAACTGACTAATAAGCTTGATGAATTGAATGCATAAAGATAACTTTAGAATATGGAGGAAACCGCCAAAAGGTCGCTAGCAAACATATTGTTGATGGTGACAGAAACACAAGGTATTTCCATACTCTTTTTAAAAGAATAGAAAGCCTTAAACTCTATTAAAAAATCAAAAATGATAACGAAACCTGCATCACTTATAATAATGATATTAACGATTCTGTCATACATCATTTTCAAAATTTATTAAACAATAACCCCTCCTTAGAAGCCATCTCCAACACACATTTGATCTCCTCATAATCTCTAATGATGAAAACCACTTACTCGCTTTGCGCCCTAGGAAGCGAGATTGGTAGTATTCTCAATGAACAATGATTCTATTTACTCAAGGCTACATGACTCAATTCTTTCAACATTGTTGGCCTATTATTAAGACTGACCTTGTTGATGCAGTTGTTGATTTTTTGAGGGTAACCCTTTACCTAGATATTTTTCTAGCACTTCCATTATTCTCATTCCCAAAATTAATAATCCTGAATCTTGGGGAGATTTCAGACCTATCAACCTTTGTACCTTCTTTCATAAACTCATTGCTAAATTAATTGCTCAGACCTAAAATTATTTTCCCCAACCAAATTGGCTTCGTTAAAGGTAGAGCTATATCTGATAACATACTTCTAGCACAAGAGCTGATTCATGACATTGATGTCCCTATTAGAGGTGGTAACATCCTTTTTAAACTGGACATCACTAAAGCTTTTGACAACCTCTCTTGGGATTTCCTCTTTCAAATTCTTCATTTGCTTGGGTTTTCTTTATTTTATCCCTCATCAAAATTGCATTACAAATGCTTGGTTCTCGTTATCATGAATGGTGAATCCCTAAGTTTTTTCCCTTCAAAGCATGGTTTGAGACAAGGGAATCCCTCCCCTTCTTTTATTATTGTTGTTGAATATCTATCAAGAGTCAAATGATCTTTTTACAATAATCGGATGTTTTATAGAACTCAAGGTGGTCTTCTCACCTCATCTTAGTTTTGATGACTTTATAATCTTTTGCAATGCCTCAATATTCACATTAAAACTATTAAGAATCTTTTAAATAAATTTGGCAATGAAAGCGGTCTTTTTCTCAATGAAGGTAAAAGTTGTTTCATTCTTTCTTCTAAAATCCCTAGCAATAGGACCAATCAAATCTTGAGAATTACTAATTTTCAACAACAACAACTTCTTATTAAATATCTTGGTGCTCCTCTTTTAAAGGTCAAAAAGATCTCATCTTTTGATGAGCTAATCCAAAAAATCTCTAATAAAATTTTTTGTTTGGGAATTTCACTTACTTTCATTTGGCTCACTTTGATTAAGAGCACACTTAACTCCATGCCTTTATATCTCATTCAAACCATTGTCCTGACCAACTCTATCATTAACAGAATTGAGAGGCTCATTAACAAATTTTTTTGGGGATCTAACAATTCCTCTAAAAAAATGCACTAGACCTCTTGGTATAAAACCCATGGCACTTCCAAGGTGGACTTGGATGTAAACCAATCAAGGAAACTATCACGCTTTTCTTGTAAACTTTGGTGGAATTTTAGGAAAAACAATAGTCTATGGACTAATTTCATGACTGCTAAATACTATCAGGGAAAACACCCTCTCATTTGCCCCTATAAAGTAGGAGACTCTCCTATTTGGAAAAGACTTTGTTCCGTGAAATGGGAGGATGAATCCTTAATTTCCTGGTGGATTAACTTTGGCTCCTCTTTCTTTTTGGCAAGACTACTAAACTGGAGGTGGGTCCATTGACTACTTACTTTCTACCCATTCCACTACTGCTATTAAAGTGAACTTTCGCGTAATAATATGTGGAACAATAGTAAGCTTCTTGATCATATTCCTCCCTCTCTTTAAATAAGCTTACTACTATTCCTATCATTCCTACCAATCAAGATCGATCATTTTAAGCTTTCACATAATGGTGATTTCAACTTTAAAATGTTTGGATTCACATTAAAGAAACTCATTTTTTCCTATGTGTTTTCTAAACTTTGGAACAACAATATCCCTACTTCTTATTCTATATTCTTACTTGGCATATTTTGAAAAACTTCATCCCTGTGGACTCCTTGTTGTGGGGTAAAGGTTTTCAATTACCTTCAAAATGCCAATGCTATTTTCACATTGAGAATGTGAATCATGTTTTTGTTAATGGGGCCATTGTTTCTAAACTTTGGATTTGGTATGATGACCTCTTTAACATTATCATTTTCAATGGCTCCTTAAATTTATACCAACTTGAAGTTTATTTTGACAACACTATTAAAGGACACATTAAAGTCATAACGCTATCACTCTTATTTGGTTCATATGGATGGACCGAAATGATGCAAAACATTGTGAGATCCCTATGAATCACATAAGGACAATTGCTAAAACTAAAAACAAAATCCGTGACTTATTTAATGGCAATTTAATTAAATACAAACAATTCAAAAGTTGCAAATTTGTGGTTGATAAATAGGGTTTTAACTTGCCGGATCACCACATCTGTAAAGATGATAAGATTATTTATTGGGTAAAACCTCATGCTAACACTATTAAAGTTAACACTAATGGCTTTGTCTCTCATAAAGGTTCAGGCTGTGGTGGAATTTTCAGAAATCTTAATGGTAAAGTCCTATGTGCCTTTGCTTACCCCCTTAATCCCTGCTCTATTCCTTTTGTTGAGCTCATGGCAGTGTACAAAGCTCTTGAGATTTTCCTTCAAAAAGGTTGGCTCAATATTTGGATTGAGGTGGATGCCTTCTGATTGATCTCTGACTTCCACCAAAATGGGAAATACAATTGTACTACCTTCTTAAGCAAACTAGAACTCTCCTTGCCCAACTCTACTTTAAAATCACTCGTGTATGGCATGAGGGTAATGCATGTCCTCATTATCTGGCCAATCTGGGTGCTAGATTGGATGGAATAAAATTCTTTGATCAACTAACCCTTCCTAAACATTTGCATAGCTTGGTTAATCTGGACAATATTGGGTTTCCTTATCTCAAAAATTAATCTAACCTATTGGATTCATATGTTTCAATACCTCTTTTATTGCATGATCATTTACTATTTACTGTTGTTATTTCTTTGGTCTTTGTTGATGCATCAACCTGATATCCCTTGTTGCTTACTTGTTGATTTCCGTGGCACGTGATGTTGGTTTAATTATCTTAGCTTTAATTGGGATTTACGCCTCTACTATTTTATTGTTAATGTGCACGCTTTGGAATTTCGATGCATCATCTTTGCTTGGTCCTTTCTTTGAGCTAAGTGGCATCTGTTGTTGGTTTAATTATCCCAACCTTGTTTGGGGTCTTGCTATTCTGGATGCTACATCTATGTTAAAGGTTTAATTGTTGGTTGTTGGGCTTTTGGGCCCTTTGTCCAGAGCTAATCTTGAGTTGGTTTAATGTATTTCTTTGAATGTATATACTAACCCAAACACATATCTGGAAAGAAAATGCAATACCTTTGTTATTATTAATGGTTCTTTGGGTTTGGTATTGTTTAATGAATTCCTTTCAATCTGATTTCTCTGAGGGGTAGTTCTGCTAGCCTGATTTCTCTAAAGGATTTCATTGATAATACCCTTTTGAACCCTTATGGTAGCTCTGTTGCCCCACTACTTTTTATTATCTTATCCTATGGTTGCAATAATTATAGTGCTATTTTAACCTATGGCTATTGTATTTTTGGATTCACTGTCCTGCTGGCTAACCTTATGTTTGTTAGCTATTTGTTGCCTGGTGTTCTTCTAACTGTCTTTGCTGTTCTCATCCGGTATTCTTGATCAATTAATCTATTATTTTTACCTTTTGGCTGTTAAAATTGTGCGGATCCGACTTTGTTGGTAATTACTATTTTAGATGTTGGTTGATCTGGATTATTGCTCCTCATGCTGCTTCTGGGGTTTTGTTTTATTTTGTTTAGTTGGCCTCTATTGAGGTTGTAGACTGCAAGCTAGCTTTTATTTTTTTGCTTGACTGTTTCTTATCTCTCAATTTTCTGAATGTTTGTGATGTTAAAACCTGGGATGCTATTGTTTTCACTAGCTGCTATTTTTTATATCCTGGTTCAACTAGTCTTGGCCAGACCTCTTCCTTAACTATTTGGGATTTAACTTATGCATTGTATAATTTGAATGGTTGGTTTTATGGCCAACTTGCTATTATTTTATTTCTTGGTTATTGGATGGTTTGGATCATTGAGTCTTTTATCCGACAAGCATTCTTGGGGTTGTTTATCGGTTCAGGTGCTATTGGTGTTGTCTTCTTGATTATTTTGCCAACCTCATATTCCACCATCAATAATCAGAGTTTTAAACCTTAGGTGGCATTTCTAATATCTCCTTAATCTTCTTTCAATCAATTTCAATTCCTAGTGTGGGATAACAAACTGAATTTAAGGTACTCTGAATGTACACTTCAAGGGGTTCATTTTGAGGTTAAATTGTCTTTATTATTTGAAAACTACTCTCAAGTCAAAGAGATGGTCTTCTTATTCTATACTTTTGACCATGAGATCATCAACATAGAACTCAATTTAATGATGAATGAGTTCATTGAAGATTCGAGACATAGCCCACTGGTATGTAGCATCAACATTTTTAAGGCTGAAAGGCATGACCTTATAGGAACTGTTGATTTCTCCTGCTACTATTTTATCCCCCTTGGCTCTGTTCAAATGGTGCAGAACCCTGTGATTATCCATCTAATTATTTGGATCTTTACATATGCTCCATTTACTCTGAATGGGTGGACTTTTGGCCGACTTTGGTAATTCTGCAGGTTGTTGTTGTTGGATTAATACTCTACATGCTATTTTAGGGTTTTGGTTTGTTTTATTCAACAAGCCTCTATTGAAGTTGTTGACTGCTTGGTGGCTTTTGATTTGAATCTCCTTATTGGTTTATTATATGCTTATCATCTGAATTCTATGGACTACTTTATTTGTTGCTCTTTTCTCCATCTTCTTTCAGTTAAACTTGTATCTATTACACTATTTATTCTGAATGGGTGGTTCTCTGGCCAGCTAGCTGATTTTCATTATCTTGGCTATTTGTTGTCTTGGATATTTGCTATCCTTGTTTCTCAAGATTCCAATGTTGGCTCTATCTTTGTTGGTTGTAGGACTTTAGGGTCCTATGTTTGATAATCTTCGACTTTGTTGTTCTAATTATTTTTGGTCATTGGTGTCTAGGCTACTGCTTTTTTGATCCATTTTTATATGCTCTATCTACTTGGTTACTAACTATTGCAATGTCTTCTCTGATTGATAGGCTCTATGGCCATCTTACTGTCCCTTGCTATCTTGGTTGTGTGGTTTGCTTTTTCTTATTTATTTTTTTTATGGTTATTTGGTGTCTTATTTTTTTCTAGATTCTAATGAGGACCCTAATTTGAATCTCTATTTTGATTTATCCTCTTGTGGGTTCCAATGTTGCACTAACTATTTTATTGTTGGGGTTGGCTTTTTGATTGCCCTTGCTATTTTTATGCACATGTTTACTCACGATTTGTGATCTACATTAACTATGTTCTATTCCATCACGGGTTCAGTTAGGCTTGTGCTGCTATCTCCTTGGAATGCAATGCCTATTCTGAATGGGTGGTACTATGGACAACTGTTGTCCTTTGTTGTCTTGCTTTCTTGGTTGTTTGTTGATCTGGATTATCTAGTTTTTTGTCCAACACATTGCTACTGGAGCTGTAGTTCTGACTATCTTTATTTGGTGCCATTTTTGGTATTGGGTTATGCTGCCTTCTTTTACAAATGCTTTTTTCCAACTACTGATATGGATATTAATAAGGGGTTTGTTCACATCTGCATTCATTATTATGTTTGGGCTCATTTTATGGACTTTACTTCTAGGTTGTACTCCTGGCCTGAAAGATTCATATATATATATCATAGGTTTGGGATGGTGTTACTTATAGGCTCATCGACTTGCTTAGCAGGATTTCAGCAAGCTACCTCTTCTACTATTTTCTTGTGGATGGTTTTTATGCTGGCCTATTTCATATGTATAAGTATCCTCATGTCGGGGTATATATTGATGATTATTTTTTTTTGCATGGGACCCCTTATCTTTCGCCCTTTGCAATTTCCTCTCTATATTATATATAGTTTTGTTTAGGTTTGGCGTAATAAAGCCCATAAGACTTTCAACAAGCTATTATCTTCTCACAGTTTGTTGGCTATGATGGTATGATGATTTCACTCCCTTTTGGTTTGGTAGTAGCTCTTGTGATGTAACCCTTCTTTGAAGTTTGGATGCATATTTGCATCTGCCCCCAACTTGGTGTGACTGAGCCCGAGCCTTCTCTATCACAATTCTTTACTATCATTCTCAGATTATGTTGTTTTCAGTTATCATTATGTCTGTATTACCTTAACTGCTCTAATTTCTTTCCGTTTACATTTTGCAGGTGCTTCTCTCTTGTCCTCTTGCAGGTTTGCTCCATAGTGTCATGCATTCTCACGTCCTGCAGAGCATTGGCCTAATCTTCCTTTGGCTTTTTTATGTTAATCTAATGGTATCTTTTGATTGCTTTAATTCTTTTGCTTTTGGATGTACTTAGATGGGGATTTACTCCTTAGATTGTAGCTCTTTGAGTGATTCGAGTTTATCCCCTTTAAGGACCTTGTAACCCTCTTTTTGTGGCAATAAAATACCCCCTACATGGGGTTTCCCAAAAAAAAAAATAATTAAATAAATAAACCCCTAATCCTAAATCCTAAAACCTAAACCCCAAACCCTAAACCTATACCAAAAGTAACTAAATAAATTAAAAAAAACCTAAAAAAAATAAACATAATAAACCTAATCCTAAACCAGAATGGGCAACCTTGACCATAAACTAAAATCAAAAGAAGATATATTAAATCTTAATCTCTAAAAAAAAAGCCAAAACATAAACCCTAACTAAATAAGAAATGTTGAATATGAATTTGTTCTCTATTAAAACCAAAACATAAACCCTAAACTAATGAACCCTAAAAACCTATACCTAAAACCCTAAACCTAAATTTAAACCATAAACCCAAACCATAAACCCTAAAACCTAAACCCTAAATCTAAACCCTAAACCTGAAACCCTAAACCCTAAACCTAAACCATAAAATGTTAAACAAACCAATAAACTACAAATAAAATAATTAATTAAACATAAATAAAATAATAAAACCTAAACTAAAAAAACCTAAACTTAAAATAAAAAAAAAAATAAATAATTAATTAAAATAAATAAAAACCAACTAAAAATAAAATAAAAAACTTAAAAATAAAATAATAAAATAAAAATAAAATAAACCAAAGATAAAATAAAATAAAACTAAAATAAAAAAGCCAAACATAAAAAAAATAAACCTAAAATAAATAAAAATAAAACTAAAAACTAAAAAGAACTTAAACCTAAAATAAACCAAAATAAACCTAAACCTAAGAAAATAAACTAAACTAAAGAGATAAAACCTAAACATAAACTTAAAATAAACTAAACCTAAACCTAAACTAAATAAAATAAAATAAACTAAAAACAAACCTAATCCTAAAATAAATAAAACCTAAAATAAACCAAAAATAAAACCAAAACTAAAATAAAAAAATATAATAAATACAAACCTAAAAATAAAATAAATCTAAACATATAAAATAAAATAAAATAAAACATAAAACCTAAACCTAAAATAAAATAAACTAAATAAAAACTTAAACTAAATAAATAAACCTAAAATATATGCTAAACTATATAAATATAAAATAAACTAAAAATAAATAAAATAAAATAAATAATAAACTAAACTAAACCTCTGGTTTTAATTTAAACCTAAACCCTAAACCCTAAATAATGAACCTACCCTACCCTGAGCTAAGCTAAAACCCTGGGCTCTGACCCACTAAACCCTACACCTAAACTGACCTAAACCTAAACTACCTGACCACAACCCTAAACCCAACCCTAATCCTAAACCCTAGATACAACCCACTGAGCCCATATACCTCAAACCCTAAAAACCTGACTAAATCATACCACACCTGGCCCTGGGCTCTACCCTAAACTCTAAAAGCTAAACCTAAACCCAAACCTAAACCATAAACCCTAAAGCATAAACCTCTAAACCTTAAACCCTAAACCTAAAGTAATTAAATAAATTAAAATATAAACCACTAAACCAAATAAACTAAACCTAAGAATAAGAACTTTGATGGCATGAATCAATAACAATGGTCAAGATTGAAGGTGAAGGTGGTGACGAAGATTATCGTGGTGGTGGTGGGGGATCTGGAGGTGGTCGTTGGAGCAGTGGTGGTTATGGAGGTGGGAGGAGCAAAGGAGGTTACAGTCGTGATGGTGGCGGAGGGATATGATGGTGGATCCCACTAAGAGGCAGATGGTTGTGAAGAAAAACTACAAAATGGCTATTATCTAGCATGGAGTGTCTTATAGTAGAGATGATTCTAGTTATCTAGAGTTTTTGATTTGCTCCATGCATGCTCATTTTTTTATCTATGTCATCACTTGTGTCTTAGAAAACTTAGTGTGTTACTTGGTTGGTGAATCCGAAAAGAAGAAATGTTGAGTCTGAATTTATTCTCTGTTAAAAAAAAGCCAAAACCCCTAATTAAAACCAAACTTTAAAACCTAAACCCACTTAAACCTTGAGTCCTAAAATAACCCACCACCTAAAGCCTAAACCCTAAACCCTTCCTAAAACCCTAAATCCTCTCAAACCCTCTAAAACCATAAAAGCTAAACCTACTAAATAAATAAACCTAAATAAAATAAATAAAACATCCCACTAAAATAAAAAATAAAAAATAAAACCTAAACTAACATAAACCTAAACCTAAACCTAAAATAAAATAAAATAAAAATAAAACTAAACTAAATATGAATAAAACCTAAACTAAATGAAAATAAAAAACCTAAATAAAACTAAATAAAATAAAATAAAATAAACCTAAAATAAAATAAAACAAAACTAAATAAAACCTAAAAAGAATAAACCTAATAAATAAAATTAAAACTAAACCCTAAACTATAAAAAAACTTAAACCTAAAATAAAAAATAAAATAAACCTAAATTAAAATAAACTAAACTAAAATAAATAAACCTAAACCTAAACCTAAAATAAAACTAAACCTAAACCTAAACTAAATAAAATAAAATAAACTAAAATAAACCTAAACCTAAATTAAAAATAAACAAACATAAAATAAAAAAAACCTAAAAGATAAAACCTAAACTAAACCTAAAAATAAAATAAAACCTAAACAAAAATAAAATAAAATAAAATAAACTAAAAAAAAATAAACATAAACCTAAACTTAAACCTAAACTAAACTAAAATAAAAAAACCTAAAATAAAATAAATAAACTAAACTAAATATTAAAATAAACCTAAATAAATAAATAATAAACTAAAATAAATAAAAATAAACTAAATAAGCTAATTAGACTAGGCACTGGGTTTACTTAATTTATAAAACCAACCTAAACCCTAAACCTTAAACTAACCCTAAACCCTAAACATGATCCTAAACCCTAAACCCTAAACCTTAAAACCCTAAACCCACAAACCTTAAAAAGCTAACATTAAACCCAAACCCTAAAACTAAACCTAAACCACAAACCTACACTAAACCCAAAACCCTAAAACCTAAAACCTAATCCTAAACTAAATAAAAAAAAAAATAAATAAATAAATAAACTTAAACTAAAATAAATAAAATAAAATAAAATAAACTAAGATCACCTAAACCTTAAAACTTAAACCTAAATGTAAAATAAAAGAAAATAAAGAAAAAAATCTAAAATAAAATAAATAAAACCTAAATTAAACTAAAAATAAAATAAACCTAAAAATAAAAATTTAAATAAAATAAAAGCATAAAAACAAAATAAAATAAAATAAAATAAAATAAAACTAAATAAAACCTAAACCTAAAATCAATAAAATAAAATAAACCCTAAACTTAAAAAAAAAAAAACCTAATAAAACAAAAAAAAATAAAATAAACTTAAACCTAAACTAAATAAAAAAAATCTAAACCCAAAATAAATACTAAACCTAGACCTAAACTAATAATACAAAAAACCTAAAATAAATAAAATAAAACCTAAAACCTAAACGAGAAAATAAAATAAAAAACCTAACCTAAAATAAAAAATAAAAAAAATAAAACCTAAAACTAAAAATAAAATACAAATAAAACAAAATAAAAAATAATAAACTAAACTAAATAAAAAAAATAAAATAAAACTAAAATAAATAAAATAAATAAAATAAACTAAATAATAATAAAATATAAATAAATAAAATTAAAAAAATAAAATAAATAAATAAAATAAACTAAATAAACTTAAACCTACAAGTTTGGTTAATTTAAAAAAAAACTAAACCATAAACCCTAACCCTAAATCCTAAATCTTAAATAAACTGACCCTAAACCCACACAAACCTAAACCCAAAACTATAAACCCAAACCACCTAAAACTAACCATAACCACAACCCCAAACTATAACTAAAAAACTGAGCCTTAAATCAAACCCAAAACCCTGAACCTAAACCTTAACTAAATAGATCCTACCAAGATCTAAACTAAAGCTAAATCTACCTACTACTCTAATGACCCTAACCTGAGCCCAAAGCTAACATTTAAACTAGCCTGATAAACCCTGACCTGGGCCCTGAGCCAAACCCACCCAGGCCCTCTAAACTGGGCTGGGCCCTAAGAACCTGGGCTATAATAACCAGATATAGAACACCTATAAAGATATATAAAATTACCTAATAAAATAAAATAAATATATAAAACCAAACTAAACTAAATAAATACTAAACCTCACTAAAAACCAAAATAAATATAAATAATAAATAAACCTAAAACAAAATAAACTAAACTAATAAATAAAACTAAACCTAAATTAAGAAATAAATTAAACTAAATAAACATACACAAATATAAAACCTAAATTAAACCTAGATAAAATCCTAAAACCTAAACCTAATAAAATAAAATAAAAACTTAAACTTAATAAAAAAATAAAACCTAACCATAAAAAATAAAATAAAAAATAAAAAGAAAAACCTAAACTAAAAAAGTAAACCTAAAAATAAATAAATAAACTTAAAACTAAATAAAATAAAAAATAACATAAAATAAAAACCTAAACTAAGATCAAACCTAAACCTTATCTTCAACTTAAACCTAAGAAAAAAATAAAGAAAATAAAAGAAAAAAATTGATCTAAAATAAAATAAATAAAACCTAAATTAAACTAAAAATAAATTAAACCTAAAAAATAAAAAAATCTAAATAAAATAAAACTAAGCATAAAACAAAATAAAATAAACCTTCAATAAAATAAAATAAAACTAAATAAAAAACCTAAACCTAAAATAAATAAAATAAAACCAACCCTAAACTTAAAAAATAAAAATAAAACAAACAAAATAAAATAAACTTAAACCTAAACTAAAATATAAAAATCTAAATAAACCTAAAATAAACTAAACTAATCCCTAAAATTAAATAATATAAAGAAAACCTAAAAATAAACCTAAAATAAAACCTAAAACCAAACGTAAATAAAATAAAACCTAAACAAACCTAAAATAAAATAAAACCTAAAACTAAAAAAATAAAATACAAATAAAACAAAATAAAAAAATAAGTTAAACCTAAACCTAAACCTAAAAATAAAAATAAATAAAACTAAAATAAATAAACTAAAATAAATAAAACTAAACTAAATAAAAAAATAAAATATAAATCTAAATAAAATTAAAATAAAATAAATTGAAATAAATAAAAAATAAACTATAAACTAAACCTATTGCTTCATTTAAAAAAAACCTAAACCATAAACCCTAAATAATCCTAAATCATAAATACTAAAACCCCAAACCCTAAACCTAAAAACCATAAACCCAAAACCACAACCATAAAACTAACCATAACCTGAACCCTAAACCCTATAACCTAAACCAATCCCTAAACTTTAAACCATAAACCCTAAAACCTTAAACCTTAAACCTTAAACCACAATCCTAAATCCTAAACCCCAAATGACCCTGCCTAAATCTAAACCCTAACTCTAAACTTAAAAACCCTAAACCCTAAACCCTAAAAATAATAAAGCTGATCCTACCCTAAACCTTAAACCTACCCAACCTAAACCCTCCACACTTAAATTCTCCACTACCCAATAACCTAGCTAAATACCATAACATAAAATAAATAAGAACCTAAAATAAATATATAAATAAATTAAACATAAAATAAAAATAAAATAAAATAAAACTATATAAAACCTAAACTAAAGTAAACCTAATAAATAAATAATAAACCTAAACCTTAAACTAGAAAACTTAAACCTAAAATAAAATAAATATAAAATAAAATAAACCTAAACCTAAAATAAACTAAACTAAAATAAATAAACCTAAACCTAAATAAAAAAATAAATTAAATAAACTACATAAACTAAAAAGTAAAACCAAAAATTAAACCCAAAATAAAATCCTAAAACCTAAACCTAATAAAATAAAATAAAATCCTAAACCTAATAAAATAAAATAAAATCCTAAACCTAAATATAAAAAATAAAACCAAATAAAATAAAATAAAAATAAAACTCACTAAATATGCTTAAACTTAAATAAAATAAATAAGACCTAAACTAAAATAAATAAACTAAACAAAATAAAAAATTAAAATAAAATTAAAAATGCTCAAATAAATAATTAACTAAATAAACTAAACCTCTTTTCTTTTTAAACCCTAAACCCTATTAAAATCCTAAACCTTAAAACTAACTACCCTAAAATAAACCTCCCTAAACCTAAACCCTAAACCCTAAACCTAAAACTACAAACTCTAAACCCTAAACCCACAAACTTAGCCATAAACCAAGCCCTAACCTAAACTACCACAAACTAACCTAAACTCCCTACATGACCTAAAAACCCTACCCTAATAAAACATAAACTAAAACTTACCTAAACCAACCAAAAACCCAAACACAAACCTAACCTAAACCCTAAACCCTAAACCTTAAACCCTAAAACCTAAACCCTAAACCCTAAACCCTAAAGCTAACCCTAACCCTAAACCCTAAACCCTAAACCCTCAACTCTAAAACCCTAAACACTAAACCCTAAACCTAAAGCATCTAAACCTTGAATAAGATGTCATTAGAGTAGATCTAAAGAATTACCTAATCCTAACATAGTTATTATAGCTAAAGAAAATGTCTTCAATAAACTTTCCTTAACTAATAGAGATTTGAATTCTAATCATATTATAATACCATATATAAAGATAATGTATCATATATTTGAGCATAGTGATGTGTTTTGGATGTTATAAGAGGCTTTGAAATGTTTTAGTATGTTATAATATTGTGCCCTATAGTCTATATTCATATAAATCATAAAATATTGATTTAATAAATCAAATGATGAAATTTGTTAAATTTGAAGTGGGAATTAGTAGTACCAAAGGTGCACGCTTTGTACTAAAAGTAAGATTTTATTTTAAATAAATATTATATGTTGTAGCATAGTATTACATCATATATCATAATATATTCTACATTTTAAATTCTTTTAGTATTTTACAATCATGTAATTGAGCCTAGTAGTATTATTATTTATAAAAATGTTGACTTAGACTTTAAAATGAAATTCATAATAGGTAGAGCATGGCATCATAATATATTATTTCAATTTAAAATATGTAAGTGATAATGACTAAAATATATAGTTTTATTGTTTAGACTAATTTTAAGATTTTTTTATCTTAACCAATCCCTTGTGATGTGATATGCAATATAGTATAATATAATATGTTATAGTGTATTTTAATATAGGATGCATATATAGAGTACCATGATGCATTATAGCATACTATTTGTATTACTACTTGTTGTTTAGCATATTTTGTTTATAGTATGATGTAGTAGAGTTTGCACTAGTATAATTCATAAAAATATTGATTTATAGGCTAAGATGATGGGATTTGGCCAAATTTAAAGTAAGCTTTGGGGAACATCATTGGGGGTGTGCTATGATGTGTCATTTAATCAAAAGAATGAAATTTTGCATCCAATATTAATGTTCATTTTTCAACCAAATTTTATAATTTTTTCATAAAGTTTTAAGTTATTATATAATGTAAGATATTATATGAAAGCATATTAAAATATAATGTACATAACAATAAAACTTCACATATATATGAATGTGTTGGTGTGCTACTTAATGTTATTGTACATTTTAGTATGATTTACTTTTGTTATAATACAATGGGTGAAAACTAACAAAAATGTTAATTTGAAGATTGAGATGGAACAATTTGGCCAAAATCATGGAACACACCAAGAACCAACACCAAAATTATGCTATTTTGTACCATTTCTAATAGAAAAATAATAATTTTACGTCCAAAATGAACATTATTTATATTTTGGAAAAATTTTGTTATTTATTCATTTTAGGTGATTCTAATGAGGTGTAATGTTAAATAATATATTATATTATAGCAAATTATAATATAACATCATATATTATAATATAATATAGTGTGTTCATTCACACTATAATATGTTGATTACAATGTTAAGATGATGTAATTTGAATGAATACATTGTAAGGCTTTTGGTTGAAGTATTAAACGTGCGCATAAGATATGAAATAAGATTTGATGAGAATTCCATGTCAAGGACATGGAGTGAGATCCACTTGGGGATCACACATGCATTGGACATGACATGTGAGGGGTGTATGTCATGGGCATAGAAGAAGAAAATATGCTTGGGATAAGGTTTGAATTTGATTTGATTATATGATTTGTGTAAAGAAGATCCGTTGATGATAAGAATCTATAATCCACCAGGGACTAAGATTAGATTGGGTTTAATTTAATCTGAGTTAATGTATGGATCATGTCGGTGTACGATGGACCCAATAAGAAGGGACTATATCATCCTTGACCTACATCAGGTTTTCAATCCAAAAAGATAGTCTAATGGCTATGGGGTAGAGCTAGCCAACCTAAGGGGTTGCCTTTTGGTGTACGATAGCTATGCTAAGAAAAAGACATAGCAGACTTACATCTTCCAAAGTGAGGAACAACTGCTGGGGTGATCTATTGGATGCACAACAAATCAAACCTGTCCTAGGGAGACTATTAAGTGAATGTCATTGGGGACTTATGTCAACTCAAAAGTAGTCAAGATTAATTTTATCTTAATTTCATATGATTTGATATGGTTTGTTTGTTTACTTTGATTTTGAATTGAGGGCATATCCGCTAGGGATGTGAGCTCGATTAAATTTAATAGATTATATTTATGGACCATGTCGGTGTGTGATGGACCCACTGAGAAGTGGCTATATCGGACTTATCCTATCTCAGATTTACAAATCCAAAGGGATAACATATTGGTTGTGGGTAGAGCTAGCCAACCTAAGGTATTTCCTTTCTGCAACAACTGTAAGTTAGGAAGGTGTAGTAGACTTACATCTTCTAAAGCAGGGAACAACCATTAGGGTGACATGTTGGTAGTAGAACAAATCAAACCTGACTTAGGGGCAACTACTGAGTGAATGTTGCTGGGGACTTATATCAACTCAAGAGTAGTTAGGCCATTCATATAGGATGTTTTACTGACACTACCCTAAAGATAGGATACCTGCTCGGGAAGAGGTATTGCTAGGGGTGTCCTCCTAATCCTTAAGTAAATATATATTTGATTTATATAATTATGTGGACCATGTTGGTGTGCGAGGGACCAAATTGAGAAGGGGCCATGTCATCCTTTACCTATCTCAGATTTACCAGACCAAGGGAGAATCTGTACATCCACAAGATGAATTCTTTAACCACATGGGTGGTTACTAGGAAAGGAGAATTGTTCAATCCGATAGTAACCTGTGTAGTGTCAAATGTCAAAGGATGTGTTCCAAATATAGTGCCCACAGGGGAGGAGCTGCTAGGGGCGTTATCTTGAGCCCTAAAAAAGAAAGCCTATAGGTGTACGGTGGCCAACTAAAGGAGAAAACATAGCAAACATACATCTTCCATGAGTGGTGTATCCTAAGGTGCAAGAACCAACCAACCTAAGGTGTATCCATCAGCATGAGTGGTGTATCCATCAACATAGTGAGAACCAACCAACCTAAGATGTCTATCGATGTATAATGATCAATCTGAAAAGAAAGAGTGTAAGCTTACAACTTTCCAAGTGAAATTGATAATCAAGATAAATGTTATCTGACCTAGAGCGACTACTAAGTGGGGAGCCCCGAGGAAGGACTGGACCTAGACTTGAAGTAGTTAGGAGGGAAGGACCTGCTAGGGGACTAATCCTAAACCTCAAATATATTCAACCTAGTTAGTGCATGATGGTTAATCAAAGAAGAAAGCATAGCAGACTCACATCCTCTTAAACGAAGCCAACATGAGGTAGCTTACTGACTATGCAGTAAGGCCTACCAAACTAATAAGGCCCTTATCGATGTGCAGTGGGCTAGTAAGGAAGGAAAGTGTAGCAGACTTACTTCCTCCAAAGCAAGAAGACCCCTAGGTGACACACTAGTAGGGTAGAACGCCAGCCCAACTTAGAGCAGCTAATGAGTGAGTGTCATTAGGAATAAAAGATATGTGTTTATTTTATATGTTTGTGTGTAGTTTGTGTTTTTGTTGTGTCGATGAAGGATAGGATGCCGCTTGGGTTCCTTACACCTACCCTAAACACATTATGGAGGATTTGTAAACAAGAATACTTTCAACATGGAATAGATTGAGTTCAAAATGGAATTTTCATAAATAATAGTTATTTTCAAACATGATTTATAATATTTTTCTATATAGAGTTCATTGATTGGAAGCATTGGGCGCTCTTCATTATGATTAATAAGCTGATAAGATCCTCCCTGGTACTCCTTCTCTATGACAAAAGGGCCTTCCTAAGTGAGTTCAAACTTGCCTTCGATCTTATCACAAGCAGCAATCAGTCTCCTTAGAACTAAAATAATCTCTATTACTTGGAAAGCTCTAAGACGGACCAACATGTTATGAGATTGAATCAATTTAGCTTTGTACAACTCAAGGTTTTGTCATGAGTGTATGCGTCTCTCCTCTAAACTTTCGAGCTCTTTTAACCGTAACTTGGCATTCTACTCTGTTGTCATCTTACTACCCATAGCTATCCTTAGTGATGGGAGTTGGACTTCTAATGGTAGAATGGCTTTGGACACATACACTAAGGTGAATGGAGTAGATTGAATTAGAGTTCTAAAATTAGTACAGTAGGCTCGCAAGGCTTCAACTAATTGCTCATGCCACTGTCGCTTATTGTTATCGAGTGTCTTCTTTAGTATTTAGATGAGAGCTTTATTGAAGGCTTATACTAAGCTATTTTCTTTCAGGTAGTTGATGATAGAATATCACCAATCTATGTTGTGTCTTCGAGCAAAGTTGTTGATCTCGGTGCTCTTGAATGAAGTACCATTATCAAATATAATTCATCGAGGCACTCTGAACCTATATATAATATGGTTTCTAAAAACTTAAACCACATGCTATGTTGTGATCTCTTTGAGTTGAATCGCCTTCACCCATTTCGAAAAGTAGTCAGTAGCAACTAAGATGAACTGATGACCCTTGGAAGAAGGAGGATCAATCGAATCCACTATGTTGATACGCCAACACTCAAATAGCAATGAGGCCAATGTAGGATGTAGAATGTTGGGTGGTTAGCCTAGGACCACACCGTGTATTTAACATTGGTTGCATCGCCTAGCTGTATCCATGCAATCTTTGATCATCAACGGCCAGTAGTATCTTAGTCTCTTGATCTTGGCTTTCATCTTTAAACTAGATTGGTTAGCTTCACATAATCCTAAATGTACCTGGGTCATAATCTTATGGGCTTCATGCTTGTCTAAACAACATAACCACATATGATAGATAGACCGTCGGTACAAGACACCATCCACAAGAGCATAGGAAAGTGCTCTCTACTTCATCTGATGGGCTTGGGACATATCTTGAGGTAGTTTTCCTTTATTTAGGTAATCCATGAATGGTTGCCTCCAATCTAACTCCTCATCCTTCTTAGCAATGGAAACCTCCCCCTCAAGAGAGTATTTTTTGTTGAGTTCAATATCAATAAGGGATAAGACTTGTCTATTTTGAACATTTATTGATATGGACACTTTTCCCCAACTCAAGCTTGGCTAAAGCATATGGCATTCTCTCCTCGAGGAATCTTATATGTAGTAACCTCTGGGATTTGGGCCAATAACTCCATGGTGTACTTATAGTAGTGATGGAGCTTAAGCTTTATAACCTTATAAGACCCAGCAATTTGGTTGATAACTAGCTAAGAATCTCCAAAGACATTGATGTTCTGGATTCTTAGAGTAAGCAGGAAGTGGGTGTGCTACTAAGAAATCTTGTAGTGCTTGTCCTTTCACTGCACGGAAGGGTACAAAGGTAATGTTAAACTATGAGAGGATAATGGACAATCGTGCCAACCGTTTGGATAGCGTCATCTATTTCATGAGATACTGTAGTGGATTGGACTTAAATATTAAGTTCATCTTATGAGGAAACATGTAGTGTTGTAGCTTTTGGAATGCAAAGATTAAAGTGAGGAAATGCTGCTCAATGAGTGGATAATTAGCCTTACCAGGGATTAGACGATAGTTAAGGTACTATAGTGCATTTTCCTTCCCTTCATCATTGGATTGGGACAACAAAGCACCAAGGGAGTCATCTAATGTAGCAGTGTCAAGTATGAGCTAGTTGTCCAAGATAGGGGCTGCTTGAACCAGCGATATCATCAAGTAATGCTTGATGTCTTTGAAGGCATGCTCACACTTGTCATCTCACTTGAATTTTGCATCCTTTTTTATAAGTGATGAGAATGGCTGATATCTTCCTGATAAGTTGGATATAAAGCATCTTAGATATGCCAACCACCCTTGCAATAAATAAAGTTAAGTTAAACTTGTAGGTGGTGGCATTTCTAATATTTCTTTAATCTTCTCTCAATCAATTTCGATTCCTTAGTGTCGGATAACAAACCTAAGGAATTTCTCTGAAGGAACTCCGAATGTACACTTCAAGGGGTTCATTTTGAGGTTAAATTTTCTTAATTGTTTGAAAACTACTCTCAAGTCAAAGAGATGGTCTTCTTATTCTATACTTTTTGACCATGAGATCATCGACATAGAACCCAATTTAATGATGAATGAGTTCATTGAAGATTCGAGACATAGCCCACTAGTATGTAGCATCAACATTTTTAAGGCTGAAAGGCATGACCTTATAGCACCCACTGATTTATCCTGCTATTATTTTATCCCCCTTGGCTCTATTGAAATGGTGCAGAACCCTGTGATTATCCATCTGATTATTTGGATCTTTACATATGCTCGTTACTCAATGGGTGGACTTTAGCCTTGTTGGTAATTACTATTTGGGTTGTTGGCTGAACTGGATTAATTCTCTACATGATGTTTCTGGGGTTTTGGTTTATTTTGTTCAACAAGCCTCTATTAAAGTTGTTGATTGCTTGGTGGCTTTTGATTTGAATCTCTTTATTAGTTTATTATATGCTTATCATCTAAATTCTATGGACTACTTTATCAGCTGCTCTTTTCTCCATCTTCTTTCGCTTAAACTTGTATCTATTACTTTTTTGAATGGGTGGTTCTTGCCGCCTATGATTGTCTTCTATTTGTTGTCTTGATATTTGCTATCCTTATTTCGTGATTCCTTGGCTCTATCTTTGTTGGTTGTAGGACTTTAGGTCCTATGTTCAAAAGCTATTTCGACTATGTCTAATTATTTTTGGTCATTGGTGTCTGGGCTGCTATTTTTCCAATCCATGTTTCTATGCTCTATCTATTTGGTTACTAACTATTACAATGTCTTCTCTGATTGAGAGGCTTTATGGCCATCTCTCTTGTCGCCTATCGTATCGCCTTGGCTATTTTTTATCTTGGTTATCTGGTGTCTTATTTTTTCTGGATTCTAATGAGGACCCTAATATGAATCCCCATTTTGATTTATCCTCCGATGGGTTCCAATGTTGCACTAACTATTTTGTTGTTGGGGTTGGTTTTCTGATTGCCCTTGTTATTTCTGTTTGGGCTGCTATTCATTTCTAGATAGCTGTGATCTACATTAACCGCTAATGTTTCTATTCCCATCTGGGTTCAGTTAGGCTTGTGCTGCTATCTCCATGGAATGCAATGCCTATTATGAACGGGTGGTACTATGGACATCTATTATCGTTTGTTGTATTGCTGTCTTGGTTGTTTGTTGATCTGGATTATCCAATTTTTTGTCCAAAGATGTCGCTATGGAGTCAGAAGTTCTATTATCTTTATTTTGTGTTATTGGTATGCTTTCTTTTACAAATGCTTTTGCCAACCAATGATATGGATATTAATAAGGGGTTTGTTCATATCTGCATTCATTATTATGATTGGGCTCATTTTTTGGACTTTATTTCTAGGTTGTACTCTGGGCCTGAAAGATTCATATATATATATCATATATTTGGGATGGTGTTACTTATAGGCTCATCAACTTGCTTAGCAGGATTTGAGTAGGCTACCTCTTCTGCTATTTTCTTGTGGATGGTTTTTATGCTGGCCTATTTCATATGTATAAGTATTCTCATGTCAAGGTGACTATATTGATGATAATTTTCCTGCATGGGACCCCTTATCTTTCTATCCTGTGCAATTTCCTCTCTATATTATATATAGTTTTGTTTAGCGGTAATAAAGCCCATAAGACTTTCAACAACTCATTATCTTCTCATAGGTTTGTTGGCTATGATGGTTGTGATGATTTCACTCCCTTTTGGTTTGGTAGTAGCTCTTGTGATGCAACCCTTCTACTGAAGTTTGGATGAGCATATTTGCATCTACCCCAACTTGGTGTGACTGAGCCAGAGCCTTCTCTAACATAATTCTTTACTATCATTCTCGATTATGCTATTTTCATCATTATGTCTATATTACCTTAACGCTCTAATTTCTTCTGCATTTTTGCGTGTGCTTCTCTTGTCCTCTTCCATGCTTGCTCCATAGTGTCATTCTCACGCTCGAGAGTAATCTTCCCTTTGGCTTTTTTATGTTATGTTAATCTTATATCTTGATTGCTTTAATGGCATCTTTTGCTTTTGGATGTACTAAGATAGGGATTTACTCCTTAGATTGATAGCTCTTGAAAGATTAGTTCATCCCTTTAAGGACCTTGTAACCCTCTTTTGTGGCAATAAAATACTCTACAGGTTTCCAAAAAAAAACCTAAACCCTAAACCCTAAACCCTAAACCCCAAACCCTAAACCTGTAACTATATAAATAAACCTAAACCATATAAATCCTAAAATAAAGAAGAATAAAGACCATCTCTTCTGGAAAAATAACTAAAATATAAACCCAAAATCAAAAGAAGAAATGTGATTTTATTAAAAAAACAAAAAAACTTAAACCCTAAACTAAAATGTGAACCCTAGACCGAAAACCTAAACCCTAAACCCTAAACCCTAAAAACCCTAAACCTCAATCCTAAAATAATAAACCCTAAATCCTAAACCCTAAAACCTAAACCCTTAATCCTAAACCCTAAACCCTAAACCCCGTACCCTAAACCCTAAACCCTAAATCATAAAAGTTAAAAAAACCTATAACCTAAACCAAATAAAACTACAAAAATAATTAATTAAATAAAATAAAAATAAAATAATAAAATAAAACCTAAACTAACATCTAAACATAAACCAAAACCTATACCTAAAAACATAAAAAGAAATAAAAATTAAATTAAAATAAAATAAATAAAAACCTAAACTATCCTACTAAATAAAAAACTTAAATAAAATAAAAAAATGTAAAGTAAAAATAAAATAAACTAAAAATAAAATAAAATAAAAACTAAATAAAAAGCCAAACCTAAAAAATAAACCTAAGCCCTAAACTAAAAAAAAAAAAACTTAAACCTAAAATAAACCAAATAAAATAAACCCAAACCTAAGCTAAAATAAACTAAACTAAAAGAGATAAAACCTAAACATAAACCTAAAATAAACTAAACCTAAACCCTAAACTAAATAAAATAAAATAAACTAAAGACAAACCTAAACCTAAACCTATAAATAAAACCTAAAATAAACAAAAAATAAAACCTAAAACTAAAACTAAAAAAATATAATAAAAACCTAAACCTAAAAATAAAAAATAAATCCTAAACATATAAAATAAAATAAAATAAAACATAAACCTAAACCTAAACCTAAAAAATAAACTAAAATAAAAAACCTAAACTAAAATAAATAAACCTAAAATAAATATACTAAACTATATAAATATAAAATAAACCTAAATAAAAATAAATAAAATAAAATAAAATAAAATAAATATAAAATAAACTAAATAAACTTAAACCTACCGGTTTACTTAATTTAAAAAAGCCTAAACCCTAAACCCTAAACCCTGAGCTCTAAAGCTAACCCTAAACCCTAAACACTAAACCTACAACCCTAAACCCTAAACCCTAAACCCTAAACCAAAAACCCTAAATCCTAAACGATAAAACCTAAACCCTAAACCCTAAACCCTAAAAACCCTAAACCCTAAAACCCTAAACTAATCCTAAACCCTAAGATAACCCTAAACCCTAAACCCTAAACCATAAACCTCAAAACCCTAAACCCTAAAGCCTAAACACTAAACCTAAATCCTAAACCCTAAACCCTAAACTAAACTAAACCTAAACCCTAAACCCTAAACTAAAACCTAAACCCTAAACACTAACCCTAAACCATAAACCTTAAAATAACCCTAAAACCTTAAACCTAAACCTAAACCTAAACCTAAACCTAAATTAATTAAATAAATAAAACCTAAACCCTAAAAAAATAAACCTAAACCTAAGAATAAAACCTATAAATGTCAAACCTAAGATCTAAAAATAAAATAAAAAATGGACTAAAAATAAAAAAAAAAATAAATAATGGTGGATCCCAAAAAAACTAGAAAAAAAAATATAAAATAAATGGAGCTATCTATAAAATAAACCTAGTAATGCATGCTCATTTTATCTATCACTTGTGTCTTAGAAAACTACTAAAATAAAAAGAAGAAATGAAATTTATTCTATATTAAAAAAATAAACCAAAACCTATAAAAAATAACCTACTAAAAACCTAAACCCCAAAACTAAACCTAGTCCTAAAAAAACCTAAACCCTAAACCCTAAACCTAAACCTAAAATAAATAAACCTAAACCTAAACCTAAAAAAAACTAAACCAATAAACCAAAAACCTTAAAACATAAAAAGCTAAAAACCTAGACCTAAACTAAATAAAACCTTAAAATAAAACAAATAAAAAATTGAATCTCATATAAAATAAAAAATAAAAAATATAATACCTAAACTAAAACATAAACCTAAACCTAAAAATAAAATAAAATAAAAAATAAAAATTAAACTAAAAAAATTAATAAAAAAATAAACTAAATAAAAAATAAAAACTAAACTAAAATAAAAAATAAAATAAACCTAAAATAAATAAAACAAAACTAAATAAAAAACCTAAACCTAAAAATAAACCTAAAAAAATAAACCTATAAATAAAATTAAACCAAAACCCTAAACTAAAAAAAAACCTAAACCTAAAATAAAAATAAAATTAAACTAAACCTAAATTAAAATAAACTAAACTAAAATAAATAAACTTAAACCTAAACCTAAAATAAAACTAAACCTATACCTAAACCTAAACCTTAAATAAAATAAAATAAACTAAAAATAAACCTAAACCTAAATTAAAAAATAAAACATAAAAATAAATATAAAATAAAAACCTAAAACCTAAACAAAGAAAAACAAAAAAAACCTAAACCTAAACCTAAAAAATAAAAAATAAAACTTAAACCTGAAAAATAAAACAAAAAATAAAACTAAACTAAAATAATAAACTTAAACCTAAACTTAAACTAAAAAACTAAACTAAAAAAAAACCTAAAACAAAAAATAAATAAACCTAAAATAAATAAACTAAAAATAAAATTAAAATAAACCTAAATAAAAATAAATATAAAATAAACTAAAATAAAAAAATAAACTAATAAACTAAATAAAAAAAAATAATAAACCCTAAACCCTAAAATAAAATAAACCCTAAACCCTAAAATAAAATAAACCTAAACCTAAAATAAAAAACCTAAACCCTAAACCTAAAATAAATAAACTAAACCTAAACCCTAAAAAAAAAAACTAAACCTAAACCTAAACTAAATAAAAATAAAAATAAATAAATAAAATAAACCTAAACTAAATAAAAAAAAAAAATAAAATAAAAATAAACCTAAACTAAATAAAATAAACCTAATAAATAAACCTAAATAAAAATAAAAGAAAATAAATAAAAAATAAAATAAAATAAATAAAAACCTAAAATAAACTAAAAAATAAAATAAACCTAAAAATAAAAAAATCTAAATAAAATAAAAAACTAAATAAAAAATAAAAAATAAAATAAACCTAAATAAAATAAAATAAAACTAAATAAAAAAACCTAAACCTATAAATAAATAAAAAATAAACTAAACCCTAAATTTTAAAAAAACAAAATAAAATAAACTTAAACCTAAACTAAAATAAAAAACCTAAACCTAAACCTAAAATAAATAAACCTAACCCTAAACTAATAAATAAAAAAAACCTAAACCTAAAATAAAATAAAACCTAAACCTAAAAAATAAAATAAAAACTAAACCTAAACCAAAAAATAAAAAATAAAAAAACCTAAACTAAAAAATAAAATAAAAATAAAACAAAATAAAAAAATAACTATAAACCTAAACCTAAACCTAAAAAAATAAACTAAATAAATAAAACCTAAAATAAATAAACCTAAAATAAATAAACCTAAACTAAATAAAAAAAATATAAACCTAAATAAAAATTAAAAAATAAAATAAATAAAAATAAATAAAAATAAATAAATAAATAAACCTAAAAAAAAAACCTAAACATAAAATAAACCCTAAACCTAAACCTAAACCTAAACCCTAAACCTAAACCCTAAAACTAAATAAATAAAATAAAAAAATAATATAAAATAATAAAATAAAATAAACCTAAAATAAATAAAATAAAAAAATATAAACAAAAAAATAAACCTAAAACCTAAAATAAATAAACTTAAAAAACTAAAAAACCTAAACTAAATAAATAAAAAACTAAAAATAAACATACACATAAACTAAAAAGTAAAACCTAAAATTAAACCCAAAATAAAATCCTAAAACCTAGACTTAATAAAATAAAATAAAAATTTAAACCTAACAATAAAAAATAAAACCTAACCATAAAAAATAAAATAAAAAATAAAACTCAACTAAAAAATAAACTTAAACTTAAAAATAAATTAAATAAAACTCCTAAATTAAAATATATAAACCTAATATAAATAAACTAAACAAAATTAAAATTAAAAAATAAGCTCAAATAAATAAAAAATTAACTAAATAAACCTAAACCTACTGGTTTGCTTAATTATACAAAAAACCCTAAACCCTAAATCAAAAGCCCTAAACCTTAAACCTTAAAAATAACCCTAAACCCTAAACCTAAACCTAAAACCCTAAACCCTAAACCCTAAACCCTAAAACCCTAAACCCTAAACCCTGAACCATAAACCCCAAAACCTTAAACCATAAGCCCTAAACCCTAAGCCCTAAAACCCTAAATCCTAAACCCTATACCCTAAACTCTAAACCCTAAAACCATAAACGCTATACCATAAACCATAAACCCTAAACCCTAAACATACCCTAAACCCTAAAGCCTAAACTAACCATGAACCCTAAACCCTAAGAATGGGTAGAACCTTAACGATAAGAACATTGCAATCAACTAAGCTTACTCTAGATCTGGAGGTGGAGTGGTAGGCTGAGGCGGTAGTTATCACTATGATGGTGAGGGATTTGGAGGTACTGGTTCATATGGAGGTGGTGGTCAAAGCATTGGTGGTATGGGGTGAGGAGATGATACAGTGTGGTAGTGAGGGAGAGATCGAGGATATAATGGTGAATCCCACTACCAAGAGGTAGGGTTGGTTGATGGGAATTAGAGAAATTGAAGAACTCAACTGATCGAATGCTTATGGAACTATGACAATAGAGACTTCTACTTATCTAGGTTTTGATTTGCTCTATGGGTGCTCATTTTATCTATGTCATCGCTTGTGTCTTAAAAAAAACTTGGGTGCTACTTGGTTGATGAAATCAAAAGAAGAAATGTTGAATCTTAATTTATTCTCAGTTAAAAAAAATCTTAAACTCTAAACCCTAAATCCTAAACCCTAAATTATAAACTAAAACATAAACCCTAAACCTAAAACTTAAACCCTAAATCTTAAACACTAAAAAGCTTAAACCCTAAACCCTAAACCCTAAACCTTAAACCCTAAAACCCTAAAACCCTAAACCTTAAACCCTAAACCCAAACCTTAAATCCTAAAACCCTAAACCCTAAACCCTAAAACCTAAAACCCTAAACCTTAAACCCTAAACCACAAACCATAAACCTTGAATAACGATGTCTTTAGGAGTATATCTAAAGAATTACCTAATCCTAACATTATTATTGTAGCTAAAGAAAATGTCTTCAATAGACTTTCCTGATTAATAGAGATTTGAATACCCAATCAAAATAATAAAATATATTATAAGATAATGTAAAGATCATATATTTGAGCATGTAGTGATGTTTTTTTTGATGAAGATGCTTTGAAATGTTTTAGTATATTATGGTATTGTGCCCTATAGTCTATATTAATATAAATCATAAAATATTGATTTAATAAATCAAATGATGAAATTTGTTAAATTTGAAGTGGGAATTAGTTGTAGTACCAAAGGTAAAGTGCTTTTAGTCTAAAAGTAAGATTTTATTTTAAAATAAATATTATATGTTGTAGCATAGTATAACATCATATATCATAATATATTATTCTGCACATTTTAAATTCTTTTAGTATTTTACAATCATGCAATAGAGCCTATAGTAGCATTATTTATAAAATTGTTGACTTAGACTTTAAAATGATGAAATTTGGCCAAATTCATAATAGGTAGAGCATGGCATCATAATATATTATTTCAATTTAAAATATGTAAGTGATACAACTAAAATATATAGTTTTTATTATTTAGACTAATTTTAAGATTTTTTTTTTATCATAAGCAATCTCTTGTGATGTGATATGCAATATTATATAATATAATATGTTATAGTGTATTCTAATATAGGATGTTATAACATAGAGTACCATCATGCATTATAGCATACTATTGTGTATTATTACTTGTTGTTTAGCATATTTCTGTTTGTTATAGTATGATGTAGTAGAGTTTGCATTAGTATAATTCATAAAAATACTGATTTATAGGCTAAGATGATGGGATTTGGCCAAATTTAAAGTAAGCTTTGGGGAACATCATTGGGGGTGTGCTATGATGTGTCATTTAATCAAAAGAATGGAATTTTGCATCCAAAATTAATGTTCATTTTTCAACCAAATTTTATAATTTTTTTCATAAAGTTATTCATTTTAAGTTATAATGTAAGATAATATATTATATGAAAGCATATTAAAATATAATGTACATAATAATAAAACTTCACATATATATGAATGTGTTGGTGTGTTACTTAATGTTATTGTACATTTTAGTATGTTTTACTTTTGTTATAATACAATGGGTGAAAACTAACAAAAATGTTAATTTGAAGGTTGAGATGGAATAATTTGGCCAAATTCATGGCACACACCAAGAAGCAACGCCAAAATTATGCTATTTTGGACCATTTCTAATAGAAAAATAACAATTTTACATCCAAAATGAACATAATTTATATTTTGGGAAAATTTTGTTATTTTTTCTTTTTAAGTGATTCTAATTAGGTGTAATGTTAAATAATATATTATATTATAGCAAATTATAATATAACATATATATTATAATATAATATAGTGTGTTAATTCACACTATAATATGTTTATGATATTGCATAGTTAGTTTGAGCTTGCAGCATTACAAATCATAAAATGTTGATTACAATGTTAAGATGATGTAATTTGAATGAATACATTGTAAGGATTTTGGTTAAAGTATTAAAGGTGAGCATAAGATAAGAAATAAGATTTGATGAGAATTTCATGTCAAGGACATGGAGTGAGATCCACTTGGGGATCACACATGCATTAGAAATGACATGTGAGGGGTCTTTATCGAGGGCATAGAAGAAGAAAATATTCTTGGGATAAGGTATGAATTTGATTTGATTATATGATTTATGTAAAGAAGATCCGTTGGTGATAAGAATCTATAATCCACCGTGACTAAGATCAATCACTTTAATTTGTTTTTTAATTGATGGAGGCATATCTCTAGAGATATGGGCTCGAAGTCGCTAGTGATTAGTATATGAACCTTCCACTAGGGAAGGTGTTTAGATACAATGGGGATTGGGATTTGAGTTTCATTTCATAGATTTATTTGGGGATGTATCTATTGGGGATAAAAGTTTGGTTAGATTTCTTTGATTTAGACTCTACTAGGGGAGTTGGTTTAATTTGGCTCCATTGTGGAGTTTGGTTTTGAATTTGATTTATTTGTTTGACTTCTTTATATATGATTTGGGCCCCACATGGAGAAGGGTGTGATTTAACTCTACTGGGGAAAATTAGATTGGGTTTAATTTAATCTGAGTTAATGTATGGATCATGTCGGTGTGCGATGGACCCACTGAGAAGGGGATATATCATCCTTGACCTACATCAGGTTTACAAATCCAAAGGGATAATCTACTGACCATGGGGTAGAGCTACTAACCTAAGGGGTTTTGGTGTACAATACTATGCTAAGAAAAAGGCATAGCACTTACATCTTCCAAAGTGAGGAACAACTATTGGGGTGATGCTTGGATGCACAACAAATCAAACTTACCTAGGCACTATTAAGTGAATGTCATTGGGGACTTATGTCAACTCAAAAGTAGTCGATTAATTTTATCTTAATTTCATATGATTTGATATTTTGTTTAGTTTGATTTTGAATTGAGGGCATATCCCTAGGGGATGTGAGCTATCAAATTTGATAGATTTAATTTATGGACCATGTCTGTGTGATGGACCCACCGAGAAGGGCTATATGAACTTATCCTATCTCATTTACAAATCCAAAGGGATAGCATATTGGTTGTGGGGAAGAGCTAGCCAACCTAAGGTATTTCCTTTCATGTGCAACAATAGAAAGAAGGCAGTAGACTTACATCTTCTAAAGTAGGAACAACCATTGTGACATGTTGGTAGTAGAACAAATCAACCGACTTGGGGAAACTACTGAGTGAATGTCGCCGGGACTTATATCAACTCAAGAAGTAAAGGATTCATATAGAAGTTTTTTGACATCGCCTAAAGATAGATACCGCTAGAAGAGGTATTGTTAGGGGTGTCCTCCTAATCCATAAGTGAATATACATTTTATTTATATATTTACGTGGGGACCACTGAGAAGGGCTATGTCGTCCTTTACCTATCTCAGATTTACTAGACCAAGGGAGAATCTGCACATCCACAAGATGAATTCTCCAACCATAGGGGTGGTTATTAGGAAAGGAGAATTGTCCAATCTGATAGTAACCCAGGTAGTGTCTAAATGGGGTCACAAAGGATGTGTTCCAAATATAGTGCCCACAGGGGAGGAGCTGCTAGGGGTGTTATCTTGAGCCTTGAAAAAGAAAGCCTATAGGTGTATGGTGGCCAACTAAAGGAGAAAACATAGCAAACTTACATCTTCCATGAGTGGTGTATCCTAAGGTGCAAGAACCAACCAACCTAAGGTGTATCCGTCATCATGAGTGGTGTATCCATCAACATAGTGAGAACCAACAAACCTAAGGTGTCTGTCGGTGTACAATGATCAATTTAGAAAGAAAGAGTGTAAGCTTACAACTTTCCAAGCGAAACTGATAATCAAGATAGTCTATCATCAGTGGGATAGATGCTATCTGACCTAGAGTGACTACTAATTGGGGAGCCCCGAAGAAGGATTGGATCCAGACTTGAAGCAGTTAGGAGGGAAGGAGCCGTTAGGGGACTTAACCTAAACCTCAAATATACTCGACCTAGTTAGTGCATGTTGCCTAATCTAAGAAGAAAGCATAGCAGACTCACATCCTCTTAAATGAAACCAACATGAGGTAGCTTACCACTACGCAAGAAGGCCTACCAAACTAATAAGGCCCTTTGGTGGTAGTAAGGAAGGAAAGTGTAGCAGACTTACATCCTCCAAAGCAAGAAGACCACTAGGTGACACACTAGTAGGGTAGCACGCCAGCCCAACCTAGAGCAGCTAATGAGTGAGTGCCATTGGGGACAAAGGATATGTGTTTATTTTATATGTTTGTGTGTTTGTGTTTGTGTTATGTCGAAGGATAGGATGCGCTTGGGTTCCTTACACCTACCCTAAACACATGGAGGATTTGTAAACAAGAATACTTTCAACATGGAATACATTGAGTTCAAAATGGAATTTTCATTAATAATAGTTATTTTTAAACATGATTTATAATATTTTTCTAAGTAGAGCCCATTGATTGGAAGCATTGCTCTCCATTATGATTAATAAGTGATAAGATCCTCCTTGGTACTCCTTCTCTATGACAAAAGGGCCTTCCCAAGTGAGTTCAAACTTGCCTCCCATCTTATGACAAGCAGCAATCGGTCTCCTTAGAACTTAAACAAGCTCTCTTACTTGGAAAGCTCTAAGATGGACCAACATGTTCAAGATTGAATAAATTTAGCTTTGTACAACTCAAGGTTTTTTCATGCTCAGTCTCTCCTCTAAACCTTGAGCTTTTAACCGTAACATGGCATTCTACTTTGTTGTCATCTTGCTACCCATAGCTATCCTTAGTGATGGGTGTTGGGCTTTTAATAGTAGAATGGCTTTGGGCCCATACACTAAGGTGAATGGAGTAGACTGAGTTGGAGTTCTAAAATTAGTGTAGTAGGATTCAACTAATTTCTCATGCCACTATCACTTGTTGTTATCGAGTGTCTTCTTCAGTATTTAGATGAGAGCTTTGTTGAAGGCTTACTAAGTTTCCCTCGTAGTTGATGATAGAATATCTCCAATCTATGTTGTGTCTTCAGGCAAAGTTGTTGATCTCGGTGCTCTTGAATGAAGTACCATTATCAAATATAATTCATCGAGGCACTCTGAACCTATATACAATATGGTTCCTAAAAAATTAGAGCACATGCTAAGTTGTGATCTCTTTGAGTGGAATCACCTTCACCCATTTGGAAAAGTAGTCAGTAGCAGCTAAGATGAACCGATGACCCTTGGAAGAAGGAGGATCAATCGAACCCACTATGTTGATACGCCAACACTCAAATAACAATGAGGCCAATGTAGGATGTAGAATGTTGGGTGGTTAGTGTAGGACCACACCGTGTATTTAACATTGGTATCACCTAGTGTATCCATGCAATCTTTGATCATCGATGGCCGAGTATCCTAGTCTCGATCTTTTCATCTTTGAACTAGATTGGTTGGCTCCACATAATCCTAAATGTACCATGATCTTATGGGCTTCATGCTTGTCTAAACAACATAACCACATATGATCAAAATATCGCTACAAGACACCATCCACAAGAGCATAGAAAGTGCTCTACTTCATGGGCTTGGGACATCTCTTGAGGTAGTTTTCCTTTATTTAGGTAATCCATGAATGGTTGCCTCCAATCTCCTCATCCTTCTTGGCAATGGAAACCTCCCCTTCAAGAGAGTACTTTTTGTTGAGTTCAATATCAATAAGGGATAAGACTTGTCTATTTTGGACATTTATTGATATGGACACTTCTTCCAGACATGCCAACTCCTTGGCAAGCTTGGCTAAAGCATATGCTATGGCATTCTCTCCTCGAGGAATCTTATAAATGGTAACCTCTAGGATTTGGGCCAACAACTCCATGGTGTACTTATGGTAGTGATGGAGCTTAAGCTTTATAACCTTATAGGACCCAGCAATTTGGTTGATAACTAGCTGAGAATCTCCAAAGATGTTGATGTTCTGGATGCTTAGAGTAAGCAGAAAGTGGGTGTGCTACTAAGAAATCTGCTAGTGCTTATCCTTTCACTGCACGGAAGGGTACAAAGGTAATGTTAAACTGTGAGAGGATCATGGACCATCATGCCAACCATTCAGATAGCGTCAACCGTGTCATGAGATACTATAGTGGATTGGACCTAAAGATTAAGTTCACCTTATGAGGAAACATGTAGTGTTGTAGCTTTTGGAATGCAAAGATTAAAGCGAGGAAATGCTTCTCAATGAGTGGATAATTAGCCTTAGTAGGGATTAGATGATGTAAGGTAGTATAGTGCATTTTCCTTCCCTTCATCATTGGCTTGGGACAACAGCACCAAGGAGTCATCTAACATAGCAAGTAAAGTATGAGTGGTTGTCCAAGATAGGTGCTTGAAGTGATATCATCAAGTAATGCTTGATGTCTTTGAAGGCATGCTCACACTTGCCATCTCACTGGAACTTTGAGTCCTTTTTGATAAGTGATGAGAATGACTGATATCTTATCGATAAGTTGGATATAAAGCATCTTAGATATGCCAACCACCCTTGCAATAATCAAAGTTAAGTTAAACTTGTAGGTGGTGGCATTTCTAATATCTTCTTAATCTTCTCTGAATCAATTTCGATTCCCTAGTGTCGGATAACAAACCTAAGGAATTTCCTTGAAGGTACTCCGACTGTACACTTCAGGGGGTTCATTTTGAGGTTAAATTATCTTAATTATTTGAAAACTACTCTCAAGTCAAAGAGATGGTCTTCTTATTCTATACTTTTGACCATGAGATCATCGACATAAAACTTGATTTAATGATGAATGAGTTCATTGAAGATTTGAGACATAGCCCACTGGTATGTAGCATCAACATTTTTAAGGCTGAAAGGCATGACCTTATAGCAATAGATTCTAATATGGGTTTAGCCATTCTTATTTGGTTATATCTAGATAAGCCATCCATAAAATAGAAGACTACATGAGATGAGGCAATGTCCACCATCAGCTTCGGGATTGGTAGTGGAAATTCATCTTTTGGACATGCCTTATTTAAATCCCTAAAATCGACGCATATGTGAATTTGGCCATTCTTTTTCTTAACTTGGATGACACTGGCTAACCAGGTAGGTATTTTTCTTCCCAGATGAAGCCAACATCAATCAGTTTCTTGACTTCATAAATGACCTATTATTCTATGTCTAATCGCATGCATCTACGAGCTTGTTTGATAGATTAAGAGGCTCTATTACTAGTTTATGGATCATTACGTTAAGAGCCAATCTAAGCATCTCTTAATAACTGCATGCAAAGCAAACCTTAAACTCAGTTAATAGCCTAACTAAGTCATTGGTTTTAATTTCATTCAACAAAGAACTGATGTATGTCAGGCCTGGATCTTCTTTAGCTCTTAAGTTGATTTCTTTGAACTCATCGATGGTTGACTTGATCTTTTCTTTGAACTATGGTGATCCATCTTTGACTTTAAAATCATCTGGATTATCTAAAGTTTCTAAGCACATCTCCTCATATGAGTTAATATGATTTTAATGAACATCGATTCCAAATGATTGGTGATGACTAAGTAGTAATCATCATCATTGACTAGACCCACTATCAAAAATCCTAGTCCCTCTTAATTAGCTTTTGCATTTGTTCTTCCATATTATTTCAAAGTAGTCTGACCTATTCTCTAAGTCTTGACACATGTGGATGACTTAGGGCTTCCATAACTACCAAACCTTCAGCTTTTTATGAGGAAAGTGGGGTTAGAGCTAAGGTTCACAACTGATGTCTAACTATTTCACATAAACACTTAGATACACTTATGCTTTACTTTGGAGCTGGATCTTCATCACTATCTTGCTCAACTATCACCTCCAAAGGAATCTACTACTGAGAAGAGTTGGCTAGCATGCTAAATATATAAGACTCATCCTATGAACTAGATTTTAAGTTTATATGGATATGGTGTACTGTAGTTCTGGACATATATTTATTAGGTGGCCAATAAGGAGGTTTTCCACTCTTGGGACTACCTCTGAATTGGCCTCTTCCTCTACTTGGTGGAGGTTAAGTAGTCCTACCCATATGTTTAAATGGAGTAATAAATTGTGGGTGGAATCTAATGTCAGGCTCCGCTTCCTCCTCCAAGTGTATTTCCTCTCCCTTTTATTTTCTTTTCATTTTCTTTTCTTTTCTTTTCCTTTTCTCTAATTTTTTTATTTTTTCTTTTCTTTTCTTTATTTTTAAAATTTGACCAAGTTCGTGAGATTAGACTTGCTGATTTTGAGGGAGGTAGTAAGCCACATCCTCATATATGCTGATCCGTGAACTATAAATCGCTTGAGATCTCCTTTGACAAAGTAGACGATCCCACCTCTCATGAACTTCATACACTAATGTAGAGAGGATGGAACTATGTTGTTCCATGTATCCATGGTCTCTCAAGCAAAGCATTGAAAGATGTATCTGAGTCTATAATGTTAAACTTGGCTTCTATCTTCTAATCATCTATCTCCAAGGGCAACACTATGGAGCCTATGGCCTGTTGACATCACTTTTGGAGTGCAAATTCAATTTTCCCATCTTAGACTTAGGAATCTTCTAGACACTAATACTTTCCTAGTCATAAGATACTTCTAACAATTAGGTAAACACTTAACCTAAGCTAAAGACTTAGAAGGTTAACCATAAGATTAGCTTATGCTTGGGATTAGATAATTCACTAGCCAATAACCCAAATCCAATCCATGTTCACCTTCAAACCAAACCTCAAGTTCAATTCAAACATCAAATTCAAATCTAAATCCAAACCCAAATTCAAAAACCAAATGATTGAAGCCCGTGATCAAATATAAACTTGAAACCCTTCCTAAGCCATATGACCTATCCCATGGACGTAGCCAAATATTAATCCAAATCAATCCAAAATTAATTGATTTTCTCATAATCAATTTATATCTTCAATCATCTTCTTAAATATTAATCAAATCTATATTCAAATAATCAAAACTAAATTAAACTTAATCAAGTTAAATTAAAACCCTTCCTAAGCCATATGACCTAACCCATGGACTTAGCCAAATTTTAATCCAAATCAAGTCAAACTCAGTTGATTTTCTCACCATATTTTCAATCATCTTCACAAATTTAAATGAAATATACATTTAAATCAACAAAAATAAATCAAACTAAAGCAAAATCCAAACCTAAGCCACATGGCCCAACTCCATGGACTTAGCCAAATTCCTTCATTCCAAAACCCAAATTCAATTGATTCTTTCATGAATCAATCATACCTTCAATTAAATTCATAAATATAAATGAAATATATAATCATCAAGCCAAACCAAAATCAACCCAAGTCAAACCCAACTTAGCCCTTTTGACTTAAAATGTTCAAATGAACCAAAGATAATTGGAATTGAATTTATATATCAATCCCAAATCCATATATAAACTCAACTAAATCAAACTCAACACAAAATCAAGATAACTAAACCCAATTGGTCCACTTGACCTAAAGTGGCAATTTGACCTATTTGAGCCAAGTTCTAATCCTACTAAAATTGGATTGAACCAAGCCCATGAAAACCTCGTATCATGATTGTTGATAAACTTAGGTTGATCAATTATCACAAATTGGGTCAAACCAAGTCAACTTTGGCATTTGACCAAGTCAATCCCTTAACCCATATGAACCTAAACTAGCCAAATTGCAACCTAAGACAAATCTCTTAAAACAAATGATTCATACAAAATCAAAAACAATATTTGAATATGACTTGACCTTCAATTGAGTCAAACCAAACCCAATTGGCCCTATTGACCCAAGTTGACCCAAATTGACCTAAAAGGCCAAATTGGGTCAAATCAAAATATAAACCAAATTGATTGCAGCCAATGGCTCAAGTTCATTCCAAATTGATTTGAACTTGACCAAAGTCATGACACAATTGAACCCAATTGACCTCTTAGCCCAAATTGACCTAAAGGGTCAAGTTGGCCTAAATCAAACTAAATCCAAATTAATTGAAACCAAAGCCAACAATCATCTTCAATTAGTCAACTAAACCCAAACCAACACCTAACCCATGCTAATTTGGCTAATTTGGTCAATTTAGTCAACTTAACCCATTTGACCCAAATGAATTCAAATGAGCCAAAATTAAATCTAAGCCAAACTAAACGAAACCAATTGAACCAAAACATCCCAAATAATCATATGTTCTTGGTTTGATCTAATTTGACCAATTGGTCAACTTGATGCAACCTAACCTAATTTTACCTAAATGAGTCAAATTGAGCCAAACCTAACCAAATCAACTCCATTTGACTTGAAATTTGCTAACCACTTTGGCTCATTTCAAATCGCCAAATCAAATCCAATGCTAAATGATCATTCTACCCTTAGGTCAAGGGAGTCACATGAGATAAATCACCAATTTAAGTGGTCATTTCCACTATTTCACCACTTGGTACTCTCCCAATGGTCCACTTAGGCACCTAGGACACTTCCCAACCTAACCTGTTGGTTCCATGACCCATGGGAGGTGAAATTACCTCACCCTCCCCCATTGGAGCATTTGAAACCCATAGGATACCCATGATTCCTCCTTGGCAGCCACCTTCACACCTTAAACCAACTAAGCCAAGCCAACTCATCTCTTCCCTGCCACCCACAACTCCATGAGATTGTCAGACATCCATTAGAAGCCAAACATCCCACCTGATCAAGATGAACAAATATACACCCTCTCATTTCCACTAAAATGCACATATTCCTCGAGCTCTAGCCAAGACTAGTTAGACCATTCCTTAAGCTCCCAAGCTATTCCTTGATCAAAAAATGCCATTCATTGTCTGGGGCTCCCATTTCTAACTTTTCCCATTTCTCAATCAAACTCAAATTAACTTTGCACACACCTTCCATGGGCCTCATCGAGCAAGAACGAATCATCTCCCAAGATTTTTAAGCACTCGAGGTGTGACTTCGATCAAAGCTGAGCTCCAAATCATCAGTTTGTGGCCTTCTGAGTGAACATCAAAGAATTGATCTAATTTTTGCTCAACAGAGCTTCCTTTCCACTAGATGAAGCTTCCTTAATCGTTTGAGCCACCAGTATTGAGCTCCGATGAGGTATACTTTCAAAATTGATCCTTAGTCAAAATGGGTTGGAGCATTTTGAAGAAAACTTGCATCTCATGTGATCTTGACCATTGGATCCCCTCTGATTATTATCATGAAGGTGTGGAATTTTGAGTTGATCCAGCCAGTAAGCTCATCAAGTGAACAATGGTGGATAGACTCCATTCTCCCTCACTTGTGTGACGTTAGATTAGGTATACACCCTCTCATTTCCACTCAAACATACACAAAAATCATTCCTCAGAGCCCTCGCTACCCAAGATGAGCTGCTAGAGCCATTCCTTAAGCTCCCAAGCTAATTCCTCGATCAAAAAATGTCATTCCCACCCATCCCAAATTAGGGCACTCCCATTTCTCACCTAACTTCCCCATTTCTCCATCAAATTCAAGTTAACATTGCACACACCTTCCATAGGCCTCATCGAGCAAGAACAAATAATCTCCTAAGCTTCCCAAGCACTGGAGGTGTGACTTTGATCAAAGTCAAGGTCCAAATCATCGGTTCGTGGCCTTTTGAGCGAACATCAAAGAATTGATCCAATTACTGCTCAACAGGGTTTCATCTCTATTAGATGAAGCTTTCTTAATCATTCGATGAGGTTTGCTTCCAAAATGGATCCTTAGGCAAAATGGGTTGGAGCTTTTTGAAGAAAACTTGCATCTCGTGTGATCTTGACCATTGGATCCCCTCCGATTGATGTCGTGAAGGTGTGGAATCCTTTTGGAGTTGATCCGAGCTTAGGTAAGCTCTAATTAAGTGAGCAATGCTGGATAGACTCAATTCTCCCTCACCTGCATGACATTAGATCACACACTATCCATTCTACGTGATCGGAATAGACAGTCATGATTAGATAAGCTAGATCAATCTGATTTAATCCTATTAAGTTATGGGATTAATTGTAATCATCCGATCATAAATCAAATGACGGAAGAGAAAGCATGTCCGATTGACGAGAAAGCCGGTCCACCCCTGCCACATGGCTTTGAGTAGGATAAGTTTTAAGTAGCCAATGCCTTTATGCCACGTGAAAAGTGCACCGCATCAGCGAGCCATGTCAAAAGCACACGACACTACTACCAACAGATTAAGCTTTATTTAGCTTAATTAATCATTTTTAATGGCTGAAACTTCTAAAAATCATAAAAATCATAGAGAAATAAAAAATGCAAATAAATGCTCATTTTAAAGTATTTTAGAGGAGAATTATTTAAAAATGATCATAACTAATTTTGAACAGTAATTAAGGTTTAATTATAAATTAATTAGCTTAATTACTCCTTAATTAGTTGAGCAATTAATCCCAAATTTTGTTGGTTAGTTTAATGGGATGACCTCTGCCTCCCATGATTTTTTTGGAATTTATTGCCCACTTAATTAGGAAAATTCACTAATTAAACCTTAGCTACTCTTTTAAGTTAATTAATGATCAATTGATCCCATGAATAGTAATAAATTGGTTAATTAATTTATTAATCATTGAATAGTAATAAATTGGTTAATTAATTTATTAATCATTGTGAAACAGTAAGTGAACTAAGGAATATGGTTGGGACCCTTTTCACTAAGTTCATTTTAGCCTTTTCTAAAGTGAAATTAATTAATATTTATCTAATTAATTAAATCACTTAATCAAATTGAAATCAATCACATCAGACCTTAATAAATTAAATCATGGGGGTAGATCTTTAAGTGTTTAATAACCTAATAGAGTTTAATGAAATTATGGTTAGTCCACATGTGTGGGAAAACCATAAGAGTAAAAAATTAAGTCCCTTAATCAAACTAACTATTAATCATGAGCCAATTGCATTAGGCCCCATTTATTTCCTTGGATCATTGCAAGTTTATTTTCCATGCATATCATGTTGGCTCATAATTATTTAGTTAATTACTTTAAGGTGACATAAGTAAGGGTAATTAATTCATCAAATTAAGGGTTCAACTTAATTAACCCATAAAATTAACTTAATTACATTTCCTTAAATTAAATTAAATCACTAATGTGGGAATGGGTTTAAAACAAGTGATGATTTCTTCTCCTCTTTAAATAAAATCAAATCCAAAACTTAATATTAAAGAAGCTTTGGTTTGTTTTAAGTAATCTTATTTGATTTGATTGTCCTTAAGAACTAGTTTGGTTGAATGAATCACATGCTTATATTTGATTGTCCTCTTTCCAATCATGTTAAATTTGGTATGTCATTTGCTAAAGTGGATTTTTTTTTATGTATGCTTGCATGTGTTGATTTAATTTAATATATTAGTGGCTATTATCACTATTAAATCCAAATGTATTTTTCAAAAGCTTATAAATGAAAAATAATGTGTTATGATTCTAGCTATAAATACATAAGAAATGCATGTGCTTATAGCTTAAGTGTATGAATGTTGAGTTCCCTTTCCTCTATTCATATGTTGATTTATATAAGATTGAATGCTAATGGGAACATAGTCTGGACATGAGACTTTAGCTAGCCCAAAGGATGTCATTTGACTACCTCACTTCCTTGGTTTGTTACTTGGTTGATCAAATCGAAAAGAAGAAATGTTGAATTTGAATTTCTTCCCTATTAAAAAAAATTTCAAAAACCCTATACCCTAAACTAAAACCTAAACGCTAAACTTAAAATCTAAACCCTAAACCTTAAAAACCCTAATCCCTAAACCCTAAATCCTAAAACCTAAACCTAAATTAAATAAAACCTAAAAATAAAATAAATAAATAAAACATAACCTAAATAAAATTAAATAAAACATAAACTAAAACCTAAACCTAAACCTAAACCTAAACCTAAAACTAAAATAAAAAAAATAAAAAACTAAACTAAAATAAAATAAATAAAAACCTAAACTAAACAAAAAAATAAAATAAACCTAAAAATAAAAAACCTAAATAAAATAAAAACTAAACAAAAATAAAAATAAAATAAAACCTAAATTAAAATAAAATAAAAACTAAATAAAACCTAAACCTAAAAAATAAACCTAAAAATAAATAATAAATAAAACATAAACCCTAAACTTAAAAAAAACTAAACCTAATATAAAAAAATTAAATAAACATAAACCTAAATTAAAATAAATTAAACTGAAATAAATAAAACCTAAACCTAAACCTAAAATAAATTAATCCTAAACCCCAAACTAAATAAAATAAAATAAACTAAAATTAAACCTAAACCTAAACTAATAAATAAATAAAAATAAAAATCTAAAGCTTAAACAAAAAAAAATTAAAATAAAAACCAAAACCTAAACCTAAAAACAAAAAAAAAACAATACCTAAAAAATAAAATAAAAATAAAACTAAACAAAAAAAATAAACATTAACCTAAACCTAAAAAATAAACTAAAAAAATAAACCTAAAATAAATAAACTAAACTAAATAAAAATAAAAAATAAACCTAAATAAAAATATAAAATAAAATAAACTAAAATAAATAAAAATAACTACATAAACTAAATAAACTTAAACCTACTTTTTTTAAAAAACTAACCAAACTAATCCAAACACTAATGCTTAAAAAACTAAACCCTAAACCCTAAAAACCTTCAACTAAACCCTAAAGCTTACTAAACCCTAAACACTAAACTCTTAAACTCTAAAACTTAAATCCTAAACCTAAACCACTAAAACCAAACCAACTAAACTTAAACTAAACTCCCAAAACCTTAAACCCTCCAAACCCTAAAACTAATCCAAACACTAAACCTAAAACCATCTAAAACCCTAATAAACATAACCCTAAACCTAAACCTAAACCACAAAACCTTCAAGCTGACCCTGAGTTAACCTTCTTAAACCCTCTAAACCTAAATCTAAACCCTAAATCCTAAACCCTAAACCCTAAACCCTAAACCACTAAACCCTAAACTCCAGCCAGGCCCTAAACCACACCCCAAACAAACTAAACCTAAACTAATACCCTACACCCTAAACCAAACCCTAAACCCTAAAACCATAAATCCTAAACCCTAAGCGCTAAAAACCTAAAAACTTAAACCTAAACTAAATAAAACCTATATATATATATATAACCTAAACCTAAATAAAATAAAAAAATAAAATAAAATAAAATATAAAGTAAAACTTAAACATAAACTTAAAAATATAATAAAATAAACTAATAAAAAATAAACTATAATAAAATAAATAAAAAACCTAAACTAAACTAAAAATAATAATATAAACCTAGGAATAAAATACTAAATAAAAAAACTAAAAGTAAAATAAAAATAAAATAAACCTAAGAAAATAAAAACTAAATAAAATCCTAAACAAAAAAAATAATCTTAAAAATAAATATAAAATAAAACATAAATCGTAAACTAAAAAGAAACTAAACCTAAAATAAAAATAAGATAAGCAAAATAAAATAAACCTAAACCTATGTTAAATTAAACTAAACTAAAATAAATAAAACCTAAACCTAAACATAAAATAATCTAAACCTAAACTAAATAAAATAAAATAATCTAAAAATAAACCTAAACCTGAACTAAAAATAAAGCCTAAAAATAAGCCTAAATTAAAATCTAAAACCTAAACCTAAAAAAAATAATAATAACCTAAACCTAAACCTAAAGGTAAAAAAATAAAACCTAAACATAAAAAAATAAAATAAAAACTTAACTAAATCTAAACCTAAACTAAACCTAAACTAAATTAAAAAACCCAAACTAAAATGAATAAAAACTAAATAAAATAAATAAACCTAAATATAAAAAAACATACAATAAACTAAAATAAATAAATAAATAAACTAATTAAACCTAAACTTACAAGTTTACTTAATTTTTTTTAAAAAAATGCCAAAAATCCTAAATCCTGAACCTTAAACCCTAATCCTACAACCTTAAACCCTAAAAAATCCTAAACCCTAAACCCTAACCTTAAACACTAACCCTAAACTCTAAACCATAAAAGCATAAACCCATAAACCATAAACCCTAAACCCTGAACAATAAACCCTGAACACTAACCCTAAACACTAAAGCCTAAACCCCAAACATCAAACGGTAAACCTAAACCTAAAGTAACTAAATAAATTAAAAAATAAATCTGAACCCTAAAACATAATGAACTTTAACCTAAATGCTAAGATTGGGCAGAACCTTGATGGCAGGAACATCACCGTCAGCCAGGCTTAATCTAGATCTGGCAGTGGAGGTGAAGGAGGAGACGATAGTTATCGCAGTGGTGGTGGGGGATCTAGAGGGGCAGGTGAATATGGAGGTGGTGATCAGAGCAGTGGTGGTTATGGAGGAGGGAGGAGCGACGAAGGTTACAGTCAAGGTGGTGGCAGAGGGAGAGATCGGGGATATGATGGTGGATTCCACTGCTCGAGAGGTCGGGGTGGTTCTAATGGGAACTCAAGAAACTGAAGAACGGTCAACCTGATCTGTTTCTTATAGAACCGTGTCTTTACGGTAGAGATGGTTCAAGTTATCTAGGGTGCTCGATTTGCTCTATGCGTGCTCACTTTTTATCTCTATCGTCACTTTTATCTTAGAAAACTTAGAGTTTTACTTGGTTGATGAAATCGAAAAGAAGAAATGCTGAATCAAAAATTGTTCTCTATTAAAAAAAATAAAAACCCTAATCACTAAACTAAAACTTAAACCCTAAACCTAAAACTTAAACCCTAAACCCTAAACCCTAAACCTTAAACCCAAAAAAAATCTTAAACTAACCTTAAACCGTAAACCCTAAAAAGCTAAAAACCTAAACCTAAACTAAATAAAACATAAATAAATAAATAAATAAACCTAAACCAAAATAAAATATAATAAAACCATAAACTAAAACCTAATCTTAAACCTATACCTAAAAAAAATAAAAAATAAAAACTAAAAACTAAACTAAAATAAAAAAAAATAAAAACTTAAACTAAACTAAAAATTAAAAACCTAAAAATAAAAACCTAAATAAAATAAAAATTAAATAAAATAAAATAAATAAAATAAAATAAAGGCTAAATAAAACCTAAACCCAAATAATGAACCTCAAAATAAAACCTAAAAATAAATAGAAAAATAAAATCTAATCCTTAAACCAAAAAAAAAAAAACTTAAACCAAAAATAAAAATAAAATAAACATAAACCTAAACAAAAATAAACTAAACAAAAATAAATAAAACCTAAACCTATACCTAAACTAAACTAAACCTAAACCTAAACCTAAACTAAATAAAATAAATTAAACTTAAAATAAACCTAAGCCTAAACTAAAAAATAAAACCTAAAAAAAACCTAAAATAAAAACCTAAAACCTAAACCTAAAATAATAAAATAAAAACCTAAAAATAAAAAAATAAAACTTAAACCTAAAAAATAAACTAAAATAAAAATCCTAAACTAAAATAAATAAACTAAACTAAATAAAAAAAATAATATACCTAAATTAAAATATAAAATAAACTAAATAAACCTAAACCTACCAATTTCATTAATTTAAAAAAAACCCTAAACCCTAAACTCTAAACCTACAAACCTAAACCCTAAAAAACCCTTAACCATAAACATTAAACCATAAACACTTAACCCTTAACCCTAAACCTTAAACCCTAAACCCTAAAATCAAATAAACCTAATCCTAAACCCTAAGAATTGGCAGAACCTTGATGGCTGAAATATCACAGTCAACCAAGCTCAATCTAGATCAGGTGGTGGAGGCGATGGTGGAGACGGTGGTTATCACAGTGATGGTGGGGGATCCTATGGTGCTGGAGGATATGGAAGTGGTGGTCAGAGTAGTGGAGGTTATGGTGGAAGGAGGAGCGATGGAGGTTACAACCGTGGTGGTGGTGGAGGGAGCGATCGAGGCTATGATGGTGGATCCCACTACCCGAGAGGCCGAGGTGGTTCTGATGGGAACTGGAAAAATTGAAGAACGGCTGATCTTATCTACTGCTTATGGAACTTTATCTCTATAGTAGAGAAGGTTCTTGTTATTCAAGATTTTTGATTTGCCCTATGCGCTTGTGTCTTAGAAAACTTGGTGTGTTACTTGCTTGATGAAATCACAAAGAAGAAATGTTGAATCTAAATTTGTTCTCTATTAATAAAATAATAATAATAAAAACCCTAAACCCTAAACCTAAAACCTAAACCATAAATCTTAAACCCTAAAAACCATAAACCCTAAACCCTAAAGCCCTAAATCCTAAACCCTAAACCCTATAACCTAAACCCTAAATAATAAACCTACAAACCTAAACCTTAAACCCTAAACCCTAAACCCTAAACCCTAAACCCTAACCCAAACCTTAAACCCTAAACCCTAAAACCCTAAACTCTAAACCCAAAACTAACCCTAAACCCTAAACCCAAACACTAAAACCTTAAAACCCTAAACTACAAGCTAAACACCTTTACTATACCATAAAATACCATAAACCCTAAACTCAATAAACCCTACCACTAAACTATCCTCCAAACTAAACCCTAAATTTTAAACCCTAATCCTCATTAAACCCTAAACCCACCACAAAACCAAAATCTAAACTAAGCTAAATAAAATTTAAAATAAAATAAATAAACATAAAACTACTTAAATAAACTAATAAAATAAACTAAAATAAAATATATAAAACCTAATCTAAATTGAAAATAAAATAAATAAAAAACTAAATAAAATAAAAACTAAACATAAAATTAAAATAGAATAAACTTAAAGTAAGCCTAAAATAAAATAAAATAAAACTTAATAAAACCTAAACATAAAAAATTAACCTAAAAATAAATAAAATAAAACCTAAACCCTAAACTAAAAAAAACCTAAACCTAAAATAAAATAAAATAAATAAAATAAAATAAACCCTAAACTAAAATAAACTAAATTAAAATAAATAAACATATACCTAAACCTAAAATAAACTAAACCTAAACCCCAAACTAAATAAAATAAATTAAACTAAAAATAAACCTAAACCTAAACTAAAAAAAACTAAAAATAATCTAAAAATAAAAACTTAAAACCTAAAAATAAAATAAATAAAAAAACCTAAACCTGACAAAATAAAATAAATAAAATAAAATATAAACTACAACCTAAACCAAGAAAACTAAAATAAATAAAACCTAAATTAAACAAAATAATTTAAAAAGTAAACCTAAAATAAAGTAAAATAAAAATAAAATAAAAACCTAAACCTAAAAAATAAATCTAAAAATAAATAGATAAAAACCCTAACCCTAAACCCAAAAACACTAAATAAACCCAAACCCAAACCCTAAACCCCAAACCCTCAGAACCTAAACCTAAACCTATAACCCTAACTAAACTCTAAACACTAAACCCTAAAAAGCTAAAACCTAAACTAAACAAAATAAAATCTATGAAAAAATATATAAATAAAACTAAACCAAAATAAAATAAAAAACCTAAACCACAATAAAATAAAAGTAAAATAAAATTAAAACATAAACTAAAACTTAAACCTAAACATAGAAAGAAAATAAAATAAAATAAAACTAAACTAAAATAAAATAAAATAAAACCTAAACTAAACTAAAAAAGATAAAAAACCTAAATAAAATAAAAAATTAAATCTAAATTAAAAATAAGATAAACATTAAAAATAAAATAAAAAATAAATAAAAACTTAAAAATAAAACCTAAATATAAAGAAAAATAAAACCTAAACCCTAAACTAAAAGAAAACCTAAACATAAATTAAATTTAAAATAAACCTAAACCTAAACTAAAATAAATAAAACCTAAACCTAAAATAAAGTAAACCTAAACGAAAAGGTAAACTAAATAAAATAAAATTAACTAAAAATAAACCTGAACCAAAACTAAAAAATAATATTTAAAAATAAATCTAAAATAAATACTTAAAACCTAAACCTAAAAAAATAAAATAAAAACCTAAACCTAAATCTAAAGAAAAATAAAACTTAAACCTAAAAAATAAAATAAAAATAAAACTAAACTTAAAAAATAAACCTAAACCTACACATAAATTTAAAAAATAAACAAAAAAATAATCTAAACTAAAATAAATAAACGTAAAATAAATAAACTAAACTAAATAAAAATATAAAATAAAATAAACTAAAATAAATAAAAATAAACTAAATAAACCTAAACCTACAAGTTTACTTAATTTTTTAAAAAAATCATAAACCCTAAATCCTGAACCCTAAACCCTAAACCCTAAACGCTAAACCAACAACCCTAAATACTAAACCCTAAAAAACCCTAAACCATAACCATATACCCTAAACCCTAAAAGCATAAACCATAAAACCCTAAGCACTAAAACAAAAACCATAAACCCTAAACATTAAACCTTAAACACAAGCTCTAAACCCTAAACCTAAACCTAAAATAACTAAATAAATTAAAAAGTAAACCTAAATCTTAAAACCTAATAAACCTAAACCTAAACCTAAATCCTAAAACCTAATAAACCTAAACCTAAACTTAAACTCTAAAAATTAGCAGAACCTTGATTGTAGGAACTTCATCGTCAACCACGCTCAGTCTAGATCTGGTTGTGGAGGCGAAGGCGGATGGGGCCATTATCGTAGTGGTGGTGGGGGATATGGAGGTTCTGGCGGATATGGAGGTGTTGGTGAGCAGTGGTGGTTATAGAGTCGGGAGGAGCGATGAAGGTTACGACTGTGGTGGTGGTGGAGGGAGAAATTTGGGATATGATGGTGGATCCCGCAACTCGAGAGGCGAAGGTGGTTTTGATGGTAAGTGGAGAAATTGAACAACGGCCGATTCAATCTGTTGCTTATGGAGCTATGTCTTTACAGTATAGACAGTTCTAGTTATCTAATGTTTTTATTTTCTCTATTAGTGCTCATTTTTTATTTATGTCTTCTTTTATGTCTTAAAAAACCTTGGTTTGTTACTTGGTTGATGAAATCAAAAAGAAGAAATGTTGAATACCAATTTATTCTTTGTTAAAAAAAAACCAAAAACCTGAAACCCTAAACTAAAACTTGAACCCTAAACCTAAAACATAAATGCTAAGCCCCAAAACCCCAAAATCCTAAACCCTAAACTATAAACCCTAAAACTTAAGAACAAAACACTAAACCCTATACCCTAAAACCTATAACCCTAATCCCTAAACCCTAAACCCTAAACCCTAAACCCTAAAAACCTAAAAACCTAAACCTAAATTAAGTAAAACCTAAAATAAAATAAATATAAACTTTTAACCTAAATAAAATAAAAAATAAAATAAAAACCTAAACCTAAACCTAAAAATAAAATAAAATAAATTAATAAAAATAAACTAAAATAAAATAAATAAAACTAAACTAAACTAAAAAAAAAAATAGAATAAAACCTAAATAAACATAAAGATAAAATATAATAAGCCATAAAAAAGATAAAATAAAAGAAACTTGAAGCACAAAAGATAAAAAAAAACCCTAAACTAAAAGAAAACTTAAACCAAAATAAAAGAAAATAAATATTATAAACTAAGCGTGGCTAAACTAAACTAAACTAAAATAAATAAAACCTAAACCTAAACCTAAACTAATTAAAATAAAATAAACTAAAAATAAATCTAAACCTAAACTAAAAAATAAAACCTAAAAATAAACCTAAATTGAAAACCTAAAATGTAAACCTAAAAAAATAAAATAAAAACCTAAACCTCAAAATATAATAAAATAAAAATTAAAAATTATACTACAATAAAAGAAATAAAATCCTAAACTAAACTAAAAAATATAATAAGCCTAAAAGTAAAACCTAAACGTATAATAAAAATAAAATCAGCCAAAAATAAAATAAAATAAAAACTCAATAAAAATCTAAACTTGAATAATAAACCATAAAAATTTAAGTTAAAAATTAATAATAAAATAAAACCTAAACCATAAATTAACAAAAAAACCTAAACCTAAAATAAAATAAAATAAACCTAAACCTAAACTGAAATAAACTTAACTAAGCCTAAACCTAAACCTAAACTAAATATAATAAAATAAACTAAAAATAAACCAAAATCTAAACTAAAAAAACCTAAATTAAACCTAAAATCTAAAAAAAGTAAAATAAAAGCCTAAACCTACACCTAAAATAAAATAAAATAAAACCTAAATAATAAAATAATAATGAACTAAAATAAATATAAACCTAAACTTAAACCTAAAAAATAAACTAAAATCCTAAACTAAACTAAATAAATAAAAATAAATAAACTAAACTAAATAAAAATAAAATAAACCTAAATAAAATCTAAAATAAACCTAAACCCGCTTTAATTAAAAAAAAACCATAAACCACTACCACTAAATCCTAAACTAAAAACCCTAAACCTAACTAACCCACCACTCTATAACCTCTAAATCTAACCATAAACACCTGACCCTCATTAACTACCACCTTCTGACCTGAGCCCTCCAGGTTCTTAAAAAATTCTACCTGACCTAACCTAATAACCCTAACCATCTCATTCTAAACCTCACTACTAACCTAAACCTAAACCCTAAAAAATCCTAAATGGCTCCATACCCTCCACTAATCTGACCCTGACCCTCCTTAAACCATGAACACTAAACTAAACTTACTCTAAAACTCCAAACCCAAACCCCTCATAAACCTAAACTCCTTAACCTAAAAATAAACTAAACTAAAACCTAAATTAAAATAAACCTAAAGAAAATAAACAAAACTAAATAAAAATAAATATAAATAAAAATAAAAAATAAAATATATTAAAATAAATAAATAATAAATTAAAAAAATTTTAACCAATCAGTTTACTTAATTTTCTTAAAAAAAAACCTTAAACCTTAAACCTTAAATCCTAAACCCTAAAGCCTAAGCCTTAAACCTTCAACCGAAAACCCTAAACCCTAAATCTTATACCCTAAATAACCCTAAACCCTAAACCCTAAACCTTAAAAGAATAAGCCCTAAAACCCTAAACCCTAAACTCTAAACCATAAAACCTAAACCCTAAAAGCATAAACCCTAAATCCCTAAACCATAAGCACAAAACCTCAAACCCTAACACTAAACCCTAAACCCTAAACCCCAAACCCTAAACCTAAATAAATTAAAAAATAAACCTAAACCCTAAAACCTAATAAACCTTAACCTAAACCTAAACCCTAAGAATGTGCACAACCTTGATGACATGAACATCACTGTCAACTAGGTTCAGTCTAGATCTAGCGGAGGTTACCGCAGTGCTAGTGGGGGATCTGATGGTGTTGGTTGACATAGAAGTGGTGGTCAGAGTAGTGGTGGTTATGGAGGCGGGAAGAGCGATGGAGGTTACAGTCGTGGTAGCGACTGAGAGAGTGATCGGGAATATGATGGTGGATCCCGCTACTTGAGTGGTCGGGGTGTTCTGATGGGAACTGGTGAAATTGAAGAACAGATGATCCGATCTACTGCTTATGGAACTGTGTCTTTACAACAAAGACAGTTTTAGTTATCTAAGGTTTTTAATTTGCTCTATGCGTTCTCATTTTTGATCTATGTCGTCACTAATGTCTTAGAAAACTTGGTGTGTTACTTGGTTGATGAAATCAAAAAAAAGAAATGTTAAATCTGAATTTGTTCTCTATTATAAACAAACCCAAAAACCTTAAACCCTAAACTAAAACTTGAAATATAAACCTAAAACTTAAACCCTAAACCCTAAACCATTAAAAACCTAAACCCTAAACCCTAAAACACTAAACCCTAAACCCTAAATTCTAAAACCCAAACCATAATCCCTTAACCATAAACCCTAAACCTTAAACCCCAAACCCGAAACCCTATTCCATAAACTCTAACCCATAAAAAGCTAAAAACCTAAACCTAAAACTAAACCTAAAATGAAAAAAAATAATAACTAAACTAAAATAAAATAAATAAAACCTAAACTAAACTAAAAATAAAAAATCTAAATAAAATAATAACTAAACCTAAAATAAAAAATAAATTAAACCTAAACTAAAATAAAATAAAAATAAATAAAACTAAATAAAAATGGAAATAAAAATAAAACTAAATAAAAACTAAATAAAAATGAAAATTAAAATAAAACTAAATAAAAATAAAAAATAAAATAAATAAAAATAAATTAAAAATAAGCCAAATAAACTTAAACCTACTAGTTTAGTTAATTTAAAAAAAATAAAAAAAGGAAAAGGCCCTAACCCTAAACCCTAAAACTAACCCTAAACCTTAAACAATAAAATGTTAAATCCTTAACCACTAAAACCTAAACCCTAAACCCTAAACAATAAACCCTAAAACCTACAACCCTAAACCGTAAACCCAAAAAACTTATAAAACTAAACCTAAACTAAGTAAAACCTAAAAATAAAATAAATCTAAAAATCAAAAACTAAATATAATAAAATAATTAAAATAAAAACCTAAATTAAAACCTAAACCTTAACCTCAACCTCAAAATAAAATAATATAAAAAATTAAAACTAAACTAAAATAAAATAAATAAAAACTTAAACAAAGCTAAAAAATAAAATAAACCTAAAATTAAAAAACCTAAATAAAATAAAATTAAATCTAAAATAAAAATAAAATTAAATTAAAATAAAATAAAATAAAAACTAAATAAAAACCTAACCTTAAAATAAAAATAAAAAAATAAACCTAAACCTAAACTAAAATAAACTAAAGTAAAATAAATAAAACCTAAACCTAAAATAAACAAAACCTACCTAAACTATATAAAATAAAATAAATTGAAATTAAGCCTAAACCTAAACTAAAAAATAAAATCGAAAAGTAATCATATAATAAAAACCTAAAACCTAAACTTAAAAAAATGAAATAAAATCTAAATTTAAACCTAAAATAAAAATAAAACCTAAACTTAAAATAAAATGAAAATAAAACTAAGCTAAAAAATAAACCTAAACAAAACTTAAGCCTAAAAATAAACTAAAATAAAAAACTAATCTAAAATAAATAAACTAAACTATAAAATAAAAAATTAACCTAAATAAAAATTAAAATTAAACTAAGCTAAATTAAATAAAAAATAAAGTAAATAAACCTAAACCTAACATTTTTTTTAATTTAAAAAAAAACCCTTAAGCTCTAAACCCTAAACCCTAAACCCTAAATCTTAAACCCTAAACCCTAAAACTAACCCTAAACCCTAAACCCTAAACCCTAAACCCTAATTCCTAATAATCATGATCAGATTCTTTTTAAGCTTTCCCAAAATGGTGATTTCAACCTTAAAAAATGTTTGTATTCATATTAGAGAAACTCATGATTTCTCCATTGTGTTTTTTAAACTTTGGAATAACACTATCCCTATTTCTTATTCTGTTCTAACTTGGCAAATTTTGAAAAACTTCATCCCTATTGACTCCTTGATGTGGGATAAAGGTTTTTACTTACCTTCAAAATGCTACTGCTGCTTCACATTGAGAATGTGAATCATGTATTTGTTAACGGAACCATTGCTTCCAAACTTTGGATTTGGTATGATGAACTTTTTAATATTATCAAATTCAATGGCTCATTAACTCTATACCAACTTCTTCAAGTTTATTTTAAAAACACTATTAAAGGCCACATTAAAGTGATTACTGCTATCACTCTTATTTGGTTCATATGGATGGACAGAAATGATGCAAAATATCATGGGATTCTTATGAACCATATGAGGATAATTGCTAGAATTAAAAATAAAATCTATGCCTTATTTAATGCCAATTTAATTAACTGTAATCAATTCAAAGGCTAAAATTTGTAATAAAGGTTTTAACTTGCCGGATCAACCCAACTGTAAAGATGACAAGATTATTTATTGGATAAAACCTCATGCTAATACAATTAAAATTAACACTGATGGCTCTGTTTCTCAAAATGCTTTTGGATGTGGTGGCATTTTCAAAAGTATTAATGGTAAAGTCTTATGTGCTTTTGCTTACCCCCTTAATACTTTCTCTATTCCTTTTATTGAGCTAATGGCAGTTTACAAAGCTATTGAGATTTGCCTTCAAAAAGGTTGGCTCAATATTTGGATTGAGGTGGATGCCCTGTTGTTGATTGATCTTTTGACTTCCACTAAAGTGGGCAATACAGAAATGTACTACCTTCTAAAGCAGACTAGAGCTCTCCTTTCTCAACTCTATTTTAAAATCACTCATGTATGGCATGAAGGTAATGCATGTGCTGATTACCTTGCTAATCTGGGTGCTAGATTAGATGGCATAAAATTCTTTGATCAACTTACACTATCTAAACATTTACGTGGTTTGGTTAATTTGGACAATACTGGACTCCCTTACCTCATAAATTAATTCATCCTATTATTTTGGCCTACTGCATTACATGTTTAATTGCATTACCAATTTATATTTAGTGTTGTTATTTCTTTGGGTTTTGTTGATGCATCTTCCTGATACCCCTTTCTGGTTATTTTATGATCTTTGTGGCATCTGCTGTTGGATTAATTACCCTAACATTATTTAGGGTCTTACTGCTTCTGTTGTTACCTTTGTTAATGGTAAGGTTTTTCTTGTATTTCTAACTTACTGGATGGAGATATTTTCCCTTATCATCCGGATCTGCTGGAGGGAGATGTTTTACTTTCTGCTTTACTTTCTGATTAACAAGAACATACTTCTTGCCATAAATATTTTGTTTATGGGCCTTATTGTATCTATTTTCCATTTTATGATTAAGGTTGTGTTCTATCTCTTTTCCTTTTTCTGGAAATTTGTGCTGGGGCTCATGACTTTCCTGTCTCATTATTTAATTGCTATATTTTGTATAGCTTCATGACAGGCCCTAATTTATCTATATTTTCTTTCTTTAATAGGGTGGTGGCCCCTCTTATGCCCTCTAACCTCACCTCCATAACCTGTAAGGAGAGAAACTGCAATACCCTTATTATTATTACTATTTCTTTGCAGGATTGGAATTACTTCTTGATTTCCTTTCAGCCTATTTTTACTGATGATGTTGGCTTAGCTGTTGGTCTACTTTTCTTTATCTTGAAAGATTTCAATGATGGCTCTCCTTTGAACCCCTTTCATGTTTTTATTGTACCACTATTTTTTACTAGATTATCTTATGGTGCAATAATTGTTTTGTTGTTTTAATTGTTGACTATTGGATTTTTGGGTCTTATGTCCAGCAGGCTGCTTCCGGGGTTGTTTTTCTAATTGTTCTTGCTAACCTCACCTCCCAACCGTATGGAGAGAAACTACAATACCCTTGTTATTAATATTGTCTCTTTGCAGGATTGGAATTACTTTTTGTTTTCTTTCTAGTCACTTCGATGATGTTGGGCTATCTTGGCCTACTTTTCTTTGTCTTGAAGGATTTTAATGATGGCTCTCCTATGAACCCCTTTCGTGTCTATGATGTACCACTATTTTTTACTGGATTATATTATGGTGGGTGCAATAATTATTTTGCTATTTTAATTGTTGGCTATTGGATTTTTGGGTCTTATGTCCAACATGGGTTATTTTTGTTTTGTTTTTTTTGTTTTGCGGAGGTTGCTTATCACCTAATGTTTGTGGTCTATTTAATCTGCTGCTATTTTTTCCATCTTGGTTCAGTTAGACTTGTGCAGATCACTATGATTATGCTATTACCTACTTGGTTATTAACTTATGCACCTGCCACTCAATGAGTAGTTTTATGGCCAGCTAGGTGTTATTTGCTATCTTGGTTGTTATTTCTTGGCTGGATTATCGGGTTTTATGCTAGCATCGGGTTGTCTCTCGATTGTCTTTATTCGTGTTGTTTGCGGTGGGGTGCGACTTATTACCTATTAGGTCCAACTAATCTGTTGCATTCCCATCTTGGTTCTGTTAGACTTCTGCATTTCCTATTATATTTTGGGTTTGGGTTATGCTGTCTCTCTTTACATTTGTTGTTTGATAACTTCTATAATGATTATTAACAAGGGAGTTGTTAACATCTGCGTTAATTATTCTGAATGGGTACCTTTTCTGGGCAATATTTCTAAGCTGTACTCTTGGCCTTTATATTTCATATATGTCCCATATGTTTGGGATGGTGTTATTTACATGCTCATTGATTTTCTTAGCAAGATTTTGGCAGACTTTTCAATCGATTGTATATTGTTTCTATCCTCTACTTGTCCTTTTCTGTTATTTTCTTATGGTGGATTTTCATGCTGGCCTAATTATACTCTTGTCTCTGGTATTAAAAATGTGGATCTGGCAAAGATGGTTCATTTTCATATGTGTAGGGATTCTCATGCTATGGTGACTATATTGATGATATTTATCCTGCATGGGATCCCCTCTCCCATTCTGCTCTTTGATGTTTCCTATTCTTTAGAGTATATGGCTTTGTTTAGGTTTGCAGGTACTAAGGCTCATAAGACTTTCAACAAATGGCTGCTATCTTCCCATAGGTTTGTAGGCTATGATGGCTGTGATGATTTCACTCCTTTTTGGTTTGGTAGTAGCTCTTGTGATGTAAACCTTCCGCTGTAGTTTGGATGCTCATATTTGCAACTGCCCCAATTTGGTGTGATTGAGCCTGAGCCTTCTCTCACACACTTCTCTATAGTGTTTCTCAGTTTATGCTACTTTAATTTTTCACTTTGTCTGCATTGCTTTAACTGTTCTATTTTTTATCCTTCTACATTTTTGCAGACATACTTCTCTTTTTCTCTTGCAGGTTTGCTCCCTAGTGCCATGCATTCTCTCATCCTAAAGAGCTTTGGCCCAGATCTATCCATTGGCTTATTTTTGTTAATCATTTTGTATCTTTTGCTTTCCTTTTCTCTTTTATTTTACTTTTGGTTGTACTTAGATAGGTGATTTACTCTCTAGGCTGATTGTAGCTCTTTGAGCAGTAGTTTTGGAGTTTATCCCCTCATAAGGACCTTGTAACCCACTTTTTGTGGCAATAAAATCCCCCCTATATGGGGTTTCCAAAAAAAAAACCCTAATCCCTCAACCCTAAACTATCCCTAAGCTAAAACTAACCTTAAATCCTAAACCCTAAACCCTTAACATAATCCTAAACCCTAAAACCTACACCCTAAACCATAAACCCTAAAACCTTAAACCCTAAACTCTAAGCCCTAAACCCTAAACCCTAAAATTTACAACCCTAAACCCCAAATCCTAAACACTAATCCCAAAACCCTGAAAACCTAGAAACCTAAACCTAAACTAAATATAATATAAAAATAAAATAAATAAAAACCTAAACCTAAATAAAATAAAATAAAATAAAAACCTAAACTAAAACATAAACCTAAAACTAAAACTAAAAATAAACTATAATAAAAAATAAAACTAAACTAAAATAAAATAAATAAAACCTAAACTAAACTAAAACTAAACCTAAAAAAATAAAATAAAATAAATTAAATGTAAACAAAAATAAAAAAATAAAATATAAAATAAATAAAAAATTAACTAAGTAAACCAAAACTTATCAGATTTCTTAATTTTTTGAAAAAAACCCTAAACCCTAAGCCCTAAACCTAAACCCTAAACCCTAAACCATAAACCTAAGCTAAAGTAACTAAATAAATTAAAAAAATAATCCTAAAGCCTAAAACCTAATAAACCTAAACCTAAAGCAAAACCATAAAAATTGGCAGAACCTTAGTGGCAAGACCATCATCGTCAGCCAGGCTCAGGCTATATCTAGCGGTAGAGGCAAAGGTGGAGGCTAATTATAGCAGGTGGGATCTGAATGTGTGGTGGATATGAAAGTGGTTGTCCGAGCAGTGGTGGTTATGGTGGCAGGAGGAGCGACGGAGGTTACAACCGTGGTGGTGGCAGAGGGAGAGATCGGGGATATGATGGTGGATCCCGCTACTTGAGATGCAAAGGTGGTTCTGATGGGAACTAGAGAAATTAAAGAACGATCGATCCGTTCTGCTACTTTTAGAACTGTGTCTTTATAATAAAGACAGTTCTAGTTGTCTAGGCTTTTTGATTTGCTCATGCGTGCTCACTTTTGATCTATGTCATCACTTGTGTCTTAGAAAACTTGGTGTGCTACTTGGTTGATGAAATCACAAAGAAGAAATGTTGAAACATTTGCTCTTTATTAAAAAATAACAATTAAAACCCTAAACCCTAAACCTAAAACTAAACCCAAACCTAAGCCCTAAAAACACTAAACCCTAAACCTAAACCCTAAACCCTAAAACCCACCCTAAATCAACCCTAAGCCCTAAAACTAAACCTTAAACCATAAACTTGAACCCTAAATCCTAAACCCAAAAAAACTTAAACTAACCCTAACCATAAACCTATAAAACCTAAACCCAAAACCCTAAAAACCCTAAACCTTGAAACTTATACTCTAAACCTTAAACCCTAAACCCCAAACTAACCCTAAATTATAAGCTAACCCCAAACCCTAAACCCTAAATCCTAAGTCTTAAACCTTAAACCCTAAAGCCTAAACAATAAACCTTAAACCCTAAACCCTAACCCTAAACACTAAACCCTAAACCCCTAACCACAACCACTAACCACAACCATAAACCCTAAATCCTAAACCCTAAAACAAAAAAATCTAAACCTAAACTAAATAAAACATAAAAATAAAATAGATAAAAAACCTAAACCTAAACCTTAAAAAATAAAATAAACTAATTAAATTAAATTTAAATAAAATAAATAAAAACCTAAACTAAACTTGAATAAAAATATAAATCTAAGAACAAAAAACTGAAATAAAATAAAAACTAAACATAAAATAAAAAATTTAAGCTTAAAATAAACCTTTAATAAAATAAAATAAAAACTAAATAAAAACATAAACCTAAAATATAAACTTAAAATAAATAAAATATAAACCCTAAACTAAAAAAAAAAACTAAACCTAAAATAAAATAAAATAAACCTTAACCTAAACTAAAATAAACTAAACTAAAATAAATAAAATATACCTAAAAATAATTTAAGTTAAACCTTTACACTAAACTAAATAAAATAAAATAAAATAAAAATAAACTTAAACCTAAAGTAAAAAATAAAACCTAAAAATAAAATTAAAATAAAAACCTAAAACCTAAACTAAATAAAACCTAAAAATAAAATAAATAAGAAAACATAAACCTAAATAAAATAAAAATATAAAATAAAATCTAAACATAAAATACAACATAAACCTAAATCTATACCTATAAAGAAAAACAAACTAAACTAAAATAAAATAAATAAACCTAAAACTAAACTAAAAAAACCTAAATAATATAAAAAAAATGTAAAATAAAAATGAAATAAACCTAAAATAAAATAAAATAAAAATAAAATAAAAATAAAATAAAAATCTAAACCAAAAAAAATTTGAAAAATAAATAATAAATAAATAAATAAACCCTAACCCTAAACCTTAAACCCTAAACCCAAGCCCTAAACCCTAAACCCCAAACCTAAACCCTAAAAAGCTAAAAACCTAAACCTAAACAAAATAAAATCTAATAATAAAATAAATAAATAAACCTAAAATAAAATAAAATAAAAAATAAAATAAAATACAAACATAAACTAAAAGCTAAACCAAAACATAAAAAGAACATAAAATAAGTTAATTAAATAAAAACCTTAACTAAACTAAAAAAATTAAAAAGCCTAAATAAAATAAAAACTTAACCTAAAATAAAAATAAAATAAACATATAAAAAATAAAATAAAAACTAAATAAAACTTAAACCTAAGAAAACCCAAAAATATAACCTAAAAATAAATAAAATATGAAATCTAAACCCTAAACTAAAAAAATTTAAACCTAAAATAAAAATAAAATAAACCTAAACCTATACTAAAATTAATAAAACCTAAAGGTCAAACTAAAATAAACTAAACCTAAACCAAACGCTAATCAAAATAAAATAAAATAAATTAAAAATAAATCTAAACCAAAACTATATAATAAAATCTAAAAACAAACCTAAAATAAAAATGTAAAACCTAAGCCTCAAAAAATAAAATAAAAACCTAAACCTAAACCTAAAAATAAAAAATAAAACCTAAACCTAAAAAAATAAAAATAAAACTAAACTAAAAAATAAACCTAAACATAAACCTAAACCTAAAAAATAAAGAAAAATAAAAATGCTACACTAAAATAAAGAAACATAAAATAAATAAACTAAATTAAATAAAAATAAAAAAATAAACCTAAATAAAAATAAAAAGTAAATTAAATTAAATAAATAAATAATAAACTAAATAAAACTAAACCTACTGGTTTACTTAATTTAAAAAAAAAATCATAAACCCTAAATCATAAACACTCAACCCTAAACCTACAACTATATATCATAAACCCTAAAAAGCCTTAAATCCTAAACCCTAAACCTAAATAATAAACCGTAAACCCTAAACCCTAACCTTAAACTCTAAACCCTAAACCTAAACCTAAATCAAAAGTAACTAAATAAATTAAAATGTAAACCTAAACCCTAAAACCTAATAAACCAAAACCTAAACCTAAACCCTAAAACCTAATAAACCTAAACCTAAACCCTAAAAATGGGAAGAACCTTGAAGGCAGTAACATCACTGTCAACCAGGTTCAGTCTAGATCTGGCGATGGAGGTGAAGGATAATGCATACATTATCTCAGTGGTGGTGGTGGATCTGGAGGTGCTGATGGATATGGAGGTGGCAGTCAGAGCAATCGTGGTTATGGAGGCAGGAGGAGCGACAAAGGTTACAACTGTGCTGGTGGCGGAAGGAGAGATTGACGATATGATGGTGTATCCTACTACTCGAGAGGCCGGGGTGGTTCTGTTGAGAACTAGAGAAACTGAAGAACAACTGATTCGATCTGCTAATTATGGAACTATGTCTTTACAATAGAGATGGTTCTAGTTATGTAGGGATTTTGATTTTCTTTGAGTGCTCATTTTTTATTTATGTCTTCACTTATGTCTTGCAAAACTTGGTCTGTTACTTGGTTGATGAAATCGAAAAGAAGAAATGATGAATATGAATTTGTTCTCTGTTTAAAAAAACAAAAACACAAAACCCTTAGCAAAAATGTGAATCCAAAAACCAAAATGTAAATGCTAAACCCTAAACCCTAAAATATAAACCCTAAACCCTAAACCCTAAACCCTAAATCATAAAACCTAAACCCTAAACACTAAACCCTAAACCCTAAACCCTAAAACCTACAACCCTAATCCATAAACTCTAAACCCTAAACCCTAAACCCTAAACCCAAAACCCAAAACCCTACCACCTAAAACCTAAAACCTAAACTAAATAAAACCTATAAATAAAATAAATATAAAACCTAAACCTAAACCAAATTAAAATTAAAATAAAATAAAGCCTAAACTAAAACCTAAACCTAAACCCTAAACTAAAATAAAATAAAATAAACTAATGATAATAAACTGAAATAAAATAAATAAACTAAACTAAAATAAAATAAACCTAAGAATTAAAACCTAAATAAAATAAAACTAAACATAAAATAAAATAAATCTAAATATAATAAAATAAAAACCAAAAATAAAACCTTAAAATAAAACCTAAACCTTAAACTAAAAAAACCTAAACCAAAAATAAAAACTAAAAAATAATATAAAATAAACCTAAACCTAAACTAAAATAGACCAAACTCAAAAAAAATAAAACCTAAACCTAAACTAAATAAAATATAATAATATAAACTAAAAATAAACCTAAACCTAAACTAAAAATAAAACCTAAAAAATAAACCTAAAATAAAACCTAAAACCTAAACCTAAAAAATAAAATAAAAACTAAACCTAAAATAAAAAATAAAACTAAACCTAAAAAAAAACTCTAAAATAAATGTAAACCTAAAATAAACTAAACAAAACCTAACTAAATAAACCTAAAATAAATAAACTAAACTAAATAAAAATTAAAAAAAACCTAAATAAAAATAAATAAAATAAAATAAACTAAATAAACTAAATAAACCTAAACCTACTTGTTTACTTATTATTTTGTTTTTACAAAAAAACCATAATCTCTAAATCCTAAACCCTAATCCCTAAGACCTAAACCCTAAAGCCTAAACCCTAAACCTAAAAAATCCTAAACCCTAAATGCTAAACCCAAACCCTAAAACTTAAACCTTAAAATCATAAACCCTAAAACCATAAACTTTAGACACAAAACCTTAAACCATGAATCCTAAACCCTAAACCCTAAACCCTAAGCCCTATCCCTAAACCCTAAATTGTAAACCCTCAACCTAAACATGAAGTAACTAAATAAATTAAAGAATAAACCTAAGCCCTAAAACCTAATAAACCTAAACCTAAACCCTAAGAATGGTATCTCCTTTTGATTGAGGTCTAGATTATTTCTGGTTGGTACTACTGAGCTTTGGTTGCCCTTTGGTTTTGGTGGCTCTCTATTCTTGTTGGTCTTATGATGTGTTGGTTTTAGGATGGCCTAGTGATTGGCAGGCTTTGGAGCTTGCTTGTTTTCCTTTTTCCCTAGCCTCTTCTTTTCCTTATGAGGGTTTATTGGTTGGTGGTTGCTTGATGGCTATAATATTTTCTAGCCATTTGCTTTCAATTTTGGCTATCTTGTGTTGTGATTATTGGTTGAGCCTGGCATTGGCTTTGTTCCTTCTTGGGCTGAGTTACTCTCTCTAGAGATGTTATTTGCTATCTAGTTTTTGTTCCCCTTTTTTGGTGGCTTTTTGATGTTTTTTGTGGTTCTTGCCTATTGGCTAGATGGCCCATTGGCTTGTCATTTCTTTCTATTATGGGATGAACTTGTTTGTGGTTTTGGGTGTTCTTGGCTCTATTGTTATATCTATTGATTCCTGCTGCTATGCTTGGCTGGGTGGCCTTGATGGGTCGCTGCAGCTGTGCTGTTGGTTGGTGGATCTGCATGAATTTTTGGTTTTTTACCTTTGGTCTTTGTTTATTTTGGGTGGCTTTGAAGGTGGTTGTTTCTTGGTTGCTGCCTTATTTTTGGTTAGTTGCTTTACTATGGATTGGCTAGATGTTTTATTGGTTAGTTGCCTATTTAATCTTGATGATAGATACTGGAACTTGGCTAGCTCTTGCTCGGCTATTTAGTTTAATCAAGTAAGTTGACTATGATGGTTTGGATGTTTCCTATTATCCTTTGGTTGGTAGCACCATATGTGATTGTAACCCATCAAAGTTTGGATGCTCGATATCCTCTAACCCATTGAATGTGAGTCCCAGCCTTATCTAAGATTTTTATCATTTTGTTTCTTTTATGTACTTAGCTTGTCCTTATTTCTAGATGCTTATCTCTATCTTAAGTTCTTTGCCGATTTGTGGTAGGTTTTGGGGCTAAAGGTGATATGTGCATCTCTCAAAAGATTTCGAGAAATCAATGGCTTTGGCATCCCTTCTTGGAATTCTATGATGTTTCTTTCTTAGTTTTTGTCTTTTCTTTCTTTTGCTTTGGTTTTCTTGTAATAGGTAGATTTATTTCTTTAGGCTATGAGAGCTCTATAAATAGCTTTAGATTTATCCCCTTTAAGGACCTTGTATCCCTTACTTTTTGGCAATAAAATTCTCCCACTTTTGATTTAAAAAAAGTGGTGGTGGGGGATCTTGCGGTGTTGGAGTATATGGATGTGGTGGTTGGAGTAGTCGTGGTTATGGAGGCAGGAGGAGCGATGGAGGTTATAGCCATGGTGATGGCGAAGGGAGAGATTGGGGAAATGATGGTGGATCCCATTACTCGAGAGTCCGGGGTGGTTTTCATCGAAACTGGAGAAACTGAAAAATGGTCGATCCGATCTGCTGCTTATGGAACTCTTTCTTTATAGTAGAAACAATTCTAGTTATCTAGGTTTTTATTTGTTCTATGCATGCTCATTTTTTATCTATGTTTTCAATTGTCTTAGAAAGCTTTGTGTGTTACATGGTTGATGAATTTAAAAAGAAGAAATGTTGAATCTGAATTTATTCTCTATTAAGAAAAAATAGAAAATCCTAAACCCTAAACTAAAACTTGAACCATAAACCATAAACCTAAACCTTAAACTGTAAACCTTAAGCCCTAAACCCTAAAATCCCTAAACCCTAAACTATAAACCCTAAACCCTAAAATGCTAAACCCTAAACCCTAAACCCTAAAACCTAAACCCAAAACCTTATACCCTATACCCTAATCCCTAAACCCCAAACCCTAAACCCTAAACTAACCCTAAACCATGAACCCTAAAAAGCAAAAAACCTAAACCTAAACTAAATAAAACATAAAAAATATAATAATTAAAAAAACCTAAACCAAAATAAAATAAAAAATTAAAAAATAACTAAAAAGATAAACTAAAATCTAAACCTAAACCTAAACCTAAACCTAAACCTAAAATGAACATAAAATAAAAAATAAAAACTAAACTAAAATAAGATAAATAAAAACCTAAACTAAACTAAAAAATAAAAAACCTAAAATAAAAATAAAATAAACCTAAAATAAAATAAAATAATAACTAAATAAAAACCTAAACTTAATAATTAAACCTAAAAATAAATAAAAAATAAAACCTTAATCCTAAACTAAAAAAAAATCTAAACCTGAAATAAAAATAAAATGAACCTAAACTTAAAATTAAATAAATAAAACTTAAACCTAAACCTAAAATAAATAAAACAAAATAAAAAATAAACCTAAAGCTAAACTAAAAATTAAAACTTAAAAATAAATCTAAAATAAAAACCAAAAACCTTAACCTAAAAAAAATGCTGAAACCTAAACCTAAAAATACAATATAAAACCTAAACCTAAAAAATAAAGTAAAAATAAAATTAAACTAAAGAATAATAATAAACCTAAACCTAAACCTAAAAATAAAACTAAAATAAAAAACCTTTTGTATCCATCTATATGAAAGGTTAATATCAATTAATACATTGATATGACCTTTCATAATTTTTTTGAAACAAACTTCAAGAAGTTGATATAAAGAAAGAGAACCATGAAAATAGTTGGTATTAAATAAGTCATCATACCAAAGCCATTATTTAAAAACAATAACACCATTAATAAAAACATGATTTACACTTTCAATATGAAAGCAACAATAATATTTTGATGGTAAATGAAACCCTTTAGTCCAGAGCAAAGAGTCCTCAGGAATAATGTTATTCAAAATCCTCCAAGCTAAAACTAAATAGAAAATGGGAATGATATTGTTCCAAAGTTTAATAAAGACATTGGAGGGGTTTTGCTTAACTCTAATAAAGTTCCAAACCTCTTTAAGAACAAAATCACCATTGTAAGAGAGCTTAAAAAGAATCAGATCAGATTTGTTAGAAGAAATGGCAATATTTCTAAAATTATTAAAAAGAGAAATAAGGATATAATTCTCAAGTATACTTTCATTCCAAGTATTATTAAGCCAAAAAGAGTTAACTTTGATAGCAGCAGTAGAGTGGGTAGATAAAGGGGTGTCAATGGAGCCTTTAGCAATCCAGTTGTCTTGCCAAAAAAAAGAAGTACCCGACTGAATACCCCAAGATATTAAAAATTTTGCAACCCATTTAATGGAGCAAAGACTTTTCCAAACTAGAGAGTCACCAACTTTATAAGCAAAGATAAGAAGGTGTTTACCTTGGCAATATGTTTCCATCATAAAATTAGCCCAAAGGTTATAATTCTTTCTAAAATTCTATCAGAGCATATGAGAGAAAGCGGTGATAGCTTCACGAATAGGTTTGCAACCTAGAGCACCTTCACCCAAAGGACCACAAAATTTATGCCAAGATGCCTAATGCATTCTTTTGGTAGAATTATTGGAGCCCCAAAAACATTTATTAAGCAAGCGATCAATTCTAATGAGAGGAGCATTAGTGGGGATAATAGTTTGAATCAAATAAAGAGGCACTGAATTTAGAGTGCTTTTAAGAATAGTGAGCCTTCCACCAAAGGAAAGTAAATAGAATTTCTAAATGGAAATTTAATTTAAAATCTTTTGATTAACTCATCAAAGAGATGGGATCATTTTGGGACTTTAAAGAGCAGCACCCAAGTACTTTGGAGGTAAGTGTTGATGCTTAAAATTAGTGATATGTAGGATTTGATTGATTTTATTATTGGAGATACAAGAGGAAGTAATAAAATAGCTTTTATTATCATTGATAGAAAGGCCACTTTCTCTACCAAATCTACATAAAAAATACTTGAGATGCTTAATATGATGAATTGTAGCTTTGCAAAAAATAATGAAATCGTCTGCATAGCTTAAATGGAAAATAGGAAGACCACCAAGAGTTCTGTAGTACATACTAGGATTGTTAAAGAATAAATCATTGATGCTTTTAGATAAGTACTCAGCAGTGATAATAAATAAAGTAGGACATAAAGAATCCACTTATCTTAAGCCCTGGAAGAGGGAAAGAAACCCAAGGCTTCCCATTAAGCATTATCAGAAACCATGCATTATTAATATAATTTTTAATAAGAAAAATAAATTTGTCAGAAAATCCAAATAAATTCAGAATATGGAAAGAAATTTTATCAAAGGCTTTGGTAATATCTAATTTGAAAAGAATGTTCCCACCTTTAGTCTTGGCATCAAGATCTTGAATTAATTCTTAGGCCAGTAAAATATTATTAGAAATAGATCTACTTCCAATAAAACCAATTTGGTTGAGAGAGATAATTTTATTAAGTAAAGGACTAAGCCTGTTGGTCAGAATTTTGGAAATCAACTTATTGAAGAAGGTGCGAAGACGAATAGGTCTAAAATTACTCCAATAGTTTGAATTATCTTTCTTAGGTATGAGAATGATAGAAGTACCATAGAAATATCTAGGAAAAGGATTACCATTAAAAAAAACAACCACACCCTCAATCAAATTATTTTTAATGATAAACCAACATTTTTGAAAGAACTGATTAGTGAAAGCCTCCGGACGAGCAACATAATCTATATTCATGCTATTATGGACTTGCAACATTTTCATCTTCATTAGGCTTGATGGTAAGCAAATGATTATCATCATTAGTAATAATAGAAGGAATCAAATGTGATTGAGAAATATCTTCATAAGAGCAACTCTTACTAAGCATATTTTAAAAGTTATTAATAACCGATTCCATAATATCATTATTCTCCATAATCCAAACACCATTAGCATCTTTAATTTTTAGAATATTATTTAAAGATCTTTTTTATTAACTAAAGCATGGTAATAACTAATATTATCAAAAAGGTTTTTAAAATATTGCTTGTTCGAGCAACCCAAATTTTGTTTAAGTCTTTTAAGGTTAAACCAAAGTCTACTCATCCCCATAATCAAATTATGAGGATGTAAAGGGGCTTTCCAATTATTAGCCATAACATCAAAAAAGTCAATATGCTAAATCCACATGTTGTGAAATCTTAAAGGAGAAGATTAATGCAATATATTAGAATTATCTTTAATAGAAACTAGAAGAGGAGCGTGATCAGACAAGGTTATGCTTAAATGATCAATAGAAGCAATAGGCCATTGAAATCTAATTATTAAAAAAAATTCGGTCCAACCTTTTCCAAAGTCAAGAGTTTTGCTAAGTATAATTATAACCCTTAAAGCTAATATCAATCAAATTATAATCAAGGATCAAATTGGAGAAATCTTCCATGGAATGAATATTAGGAGAGCAGCCACCACTTCATTAAGAAGAGAATAAAATAGTGTCAAAATCACCACCCACAAACTAAGGTTTGTTGACCGAGGTAGTAAAATTCCTCAAATTATTCCAAAGAAGATTTCTACCAGATCTATAACAAGATGCATAAACAAAAGAGCCCAAAACACAATAGTCACCATAAGATATTTGAGCTTTAACAACCTGTTGAAAATCATTATTAATAGAAACCTCAATGAAATAATCCCAAAAATATCAAATCTTAATACTAAAATTAGAGAAAAATTTATTGAACTCAATTATTCTAGCAATATGGTTAATTTTATTAGCATGGATAGAGGCTCCAGAACAATAAGTAATTAAATATATTGAATGTGACAAAGATTTCTAATATGATTATAATTAGAGAGGCTACTGATCCCTCTAACATTCGAAATAAGAAAGTTAAACATAACTAAAATAAAAAGGGGTTAAGAAAAAGTTAATTAAGAGAGGAGTGAGAGGTCGTAGAAAATCTAATACTTTTGGACAATTTGGGATAGTAATTTTTAACCCTTTTTATTTCTTTTTAGCATGATAAGTTTGAAAACCATTTTCTTTTCCCCTAAAGTTATCATCCAAGTAAGATTTAGTAACATTGTTCATAAATTTAGGAGAATTCTCCAAGTGTTTGGAGGGGAGTTCACCCTCTTCCAAATCCATATTAAGTTGACAAGTAGGATTAACATGAATATCAAGATTAAAGATGAGACGGTGATGATTTGGAACCATTTAAAGCACAAGTAGTTAAATATAGATCAAAAATGTTTTTAGCATGCTCGACATCATTTAAATTCTCATTAAAAGCTTCATTTTGAACAATCAAAGCAGACATAGATGCAAGAATAGATTTAGAGGAAACAGAATCGTCTTCTAATAACTTTGAAAATTTATTAGCCTTCGCATTAGAAATATTCATATTCAAAGAAGGAAAATAAAGCTAAATCATCCTTCCTATTTTGAAAATCAATTGTATTTATATCAATAGTAGGAGCCAAAAACATGTTCAATAGGATTAAACCCGATATCCAAGGAATCAACCTCAATAATAGCCTTCATACCATTCTTAGGATCAGAGGCTGATTTTTGAACATAAATAGAATCGACTTATGGCTAGGTACAACATTTTCTTTAGGAAGATTTCATTTTTTTTAAGTGGGTATGCAGAATAGAATATTCCTAATTATCATGACCGTGAATTTAAAATGGGAAGATAAATGGGAAGGTTCTCCAATTCAACCTTTTGTGAATACTCATATTTTTCAGAGCCAATCCAAACTTCCTTAAGGTATTTTTTTAGTTATGTCTAATTACACAAAGATTTGAGCAATAGAAGGGAGAGATCACTTAGTGGTCGCTTGGTCGAGTTGCAAAGGACAACTAAATAAAGTCTTGATAGCAAAAAACACATGATGGGTAAAAAAATGAATGTGCATATTAAGAAGAGATAACCACACAGGGATAATAAGAGATTCTTCCTTAATTTCAAAAAGTGGTGACCACATCAACAAACACATTTGACAATTAAAGATGAAATAAGAATGACCTGAAAATACACATGAATAATCTAGATCATTAGAAAGTTGAATCAGGATATGCCGAGGGTCAATAAGACCAATTGATAAAGCACCGGTAAGCTTGAGATCATGGAAAAAGGGTGGATCTTATCCAAATTCGGATGACACAAATTTACCAAAAAGAAAAAATTCAAAGGCTTTTGCTAACTTTTCAACATCCACATCAAAGCACATTAAGGCTGGCAAACCTCTAAAAGACATTAAAATGAGATTAACTGAATCAACAAAGGGAGAAGTCTTACCATAGAGCGCTTCCTTAAAATATTTAGTAGAAGATGCAGCATTAGGGCCACCAAGCCCCAAAGTGTTGGATGCCCTAGCCGAAACATCCATAATTTGAGGTGGAGCCCAAGGAATAGAACTCACCGCAGCCATGATCAATGATGAAGCTTCACACAAATGGCCAGATTCCATTCAAGCCATTAAATTTGATTGAAACCAAGGCCAAATCCATAGAAATCCTTAGTCAGGGATGCGCAACCAAGAGGGATTCAAAAATTTCCAGAGAATGGTAGAGAGGTGGGGGAAGGGGGGATAGGGATTTGGGTTTAGGGTTCAGGGTTTAGGGTTTTAGGGTTTAAGGCTTAGGGTTTAGGGGTAGTTTACAGTTTTGGGTTTAGGGTTTTAGTGTTTAAGGTTTAGGATTTTTTAGGGTTTATGATTTAGGTTTTAGGGTTTAGGATTTAGGGTTTAAGGTTTAGGGTTTAAGGTTTAAGGTTTAGGGTTTTAAGATTTAGGGTTGTAGGTTTAGGGTTTAGAATTTTGATTTTAGGGTTTAGGATTTAGGGTCAGGATTTTATTTATTTACTTTTACATTAAGTGAACTCCTAAGTTTAGGTTTATTTAGTTTATTTTTTACTCATTTTAGTTTATTTTTTTAGATTTAGGTTTATTTCCTTTATTTAATTTAGTTTATTTATTTTAGATTTATTTATTTTAGTTTAGCTTTTTTGATTTTTGTTTATTTTTTATGTTTAGGTTTATGTTTAGCTTTATTTTTTTAGTTTAGATTTATTTTTATTTTATTTTCTAGGTTTAGGTTTTATTTCTTATTTTTAGGTTTAGGTTTAGGTTTTTATTTTAATTTCTTAGTTTAAGGTTTTATTTTTTTATTTTAGGCCTTTTTTTGGTTTTTTTATTAGGTTTAAGTTTATTTTTAGTTTCTCTTATTTTATTTAGTTTAGGTTTAGGGTTAGGTTTAGTTTATTTTAAGTTTAGGTTAAGGTTTTATTTATTTTAGTTTAGGTTTAGGTTTATTTTATTTTTATTTTAGGTTTAGTTTTTTTTTTTAGTTTAAGGTCTAGGTTTTATTTTTTCTTTATTTTTAGGTTATATTTTTAGATTTATTATTTAGGTTTAGGTTTTTATTTAGATTTTATTTTATTATATTTTAGGTTTATTTTATTTTTTTGTAAGTTTAGTTTTATCTTAATTAGGTTTTTTATTTTTTAATTTAGTTTAGGCTTTTATTTATTTTAATTTAGTTTAGTTTTATTTTTTATTTTATTTTCTTTTTTAGGTTTTGGTTTTGGGTTTAGGTTTTAGTTTTTCTTTGGTTTAGATTTTTTAGGTTTTATTTAGGTTTAGGTTTAGGGTTTAGGGTTAGTTTAGTTTGGGGTTTTAGGTTTAGGTTATTTTGGGTTTAGGGTTTAGGGTTTAAAGTTTAGGGTTTAGGCCTTAGGGTTTAGGGTTTAAAATTTAAGGTTCAGGTTTTAGGTTTAGGATTCAAGTTTTATTTTAGGGTTTAGGCTTTTTTGTTTTTTTTATTTTTTGATAGAGAACAAATTCGGATTCAACTTTTCTTCTTTTCAATTTGATCAAAAGTAAAACACCAAGTTTTTCAATACACAAGTGACGTCATAGATAAAAAATGAGTACACATAGAGCAAATCAAAAACCCTAGATAACTAGAACCGCCTCTACTGTAAAGGCACAATACCATATGTAGTAGAATGGATAAGTTGTTCTTTAGTTTCTCTAGTTCCCATCAGAACCACCTCAACCTCTCGAGTAGTGGGATCCACCATAATATCCTGGATATCTCCCTCCGCACCCACCACGATTGTAACCTCCGTCACTCCATCTTCATTGCCCTTGCTCCGTCCACCACCACCCCTAACCTTTAGATCCCCACCACCTGATAACCTCCGCTACCTTCACCTCCACCACTAGATCTAAACTGAGCCTGGTTGATGATGATGTTCCTATCATGATGGTTTTGCACGTTCTTAGTGTTCAGGTTTATGCTTAGGTTTATTAGGTTTTAGGGTTTAGGTTTATTTTTAAATTTATTTAGTTACATTAGGTTTAGGTTTAGGGTTTTAAGTTTTATGCTTTTAAGCTTTAGAGTTAGGGTTTAAGGTTTAGGGTTTAGTGTTTAGGGTTATAAGTTTAGGTTTTAGAGTTTAGGATTTAGGGTTTGTTATTTTTTATTTTTAAAAATCAGTAAACTAGTATGTTTGGGTTTATTTAGTTTATTTTTGATTTATTTTAGTTTATTTAACTTTTTATTTTTATTTAGTCTATTTTTATTTTTATTCAATTTAGTTTATTTATTTTAAGTTTATTTATTTTAGTTTAGGTATTTTATTTTAGTTTATTTTATAGTTTAGGCTTATTTTTTAGTTTAATTTTATTTTTATTTTATATTTTAGGTTTAGGTTTTAGGTTTTGTAGGTTCAAGTTTAGGTTTTTATTTTATTTTTTTAGGTTTAGGCCTTAGGTTTTTATTTTAGGTTTATTTTTACATTTTATTCTTTTTGTTTAGGTTTAGGATTCTTTTTAATTTATTTTATTTTATTTAGTTTAGGTTTAGGCTTAGGTTTAGTTTATTTTTGGATTAGGTTTAGGTTTTATTTATTTTAGTTTAGTTTATTTTAGTTTAGGTTTAGGTTTATTTTATTTTATTTGTTTCATTTTATTTTAGGTTTAGGATTTTTTATTAGTTTATGGTTTAGGTTTTATTTTAAGGTTTATTTTTAGGATCACATTTTTTTTAATTTTTATGTTATTTTATTTCAGACTTATTTTATTTTTATTTTACATTTAGTTTTTACTTTTTTAGGTTTATTATTTTTAGGTTTATTTTTTTAGTTTAGTTTAGGTTTTTATTTATTTTATTTTTATTTATTTATATTAGTTTATTTTATTTTATTTTTAAGTTTATGTTTAGGTTTTAGTTTAGGTTTTTATTTTATTCTATTATTTTAATTTATTTAGTTTTAGTTTTTTTATTTTATTTTTTTAGGTTTTATTTAGTTTGGTTTAGCTTTTAGCTTTTAGTTTAGGGTTTAGGTTTAATTTTAGGGTTTAGTGTTTTAGGGTTTAGGTTTTTAGTTTAGTTTAGGTTTAGGTTTAGGTTTAGTTTTCTTTATGATTTAGGGTTGTTAAGGTTTGGTTTAGTGGGTTAGGGTTTAGGGTTTTAGTGGGTTTAGGGTTTAGTCTTTAGGTTTTAGTCTTGGGGTTTGATTTAGGTATAGGGTTTAGAGTGTTGGTTAGGGTTTAGGGTAAGGGTTAGGGTTTAGGGTTTAGGGTTTAGGGCTTAGGATTTAGGGTTTATAGCTTTTTAGGGTTTAGGGTTAGTTCTATGGTTTATGTTTTATGGTTTAGGGTTTAGGATTTAGGGTTTAGGGTAGAGTTTTTTTTTTAAAAAAAACTAGGTAAATTAGTAGGTTGAGGTTTGTTTATTTAGTTTATTTTTTATTTATTCGTGTTTATTTTCATTTTTTATTATTTAGGTTTATTTTTTATTTTATATTTAGTTTAGTTTTTTTTTTTTATTTTATTTTATTTATTTTAGTTTAGGTTTTTATATTTTAGTTTATTGTTAGGTTTAGGTTTATTTTAGTTGAGTTTATTTTTTTTATTTTTTATGTTTTATTTTATTTTAGGTTTAGGTTTTTATTTTAATTTTTTTTTAGGTTTTTTGTTTTTTTAGTTTAAGTTTAAGTTTATTTTAGTTTATTATGTTTTATTTTTTTTAGGTTTAGGTTTAGGTTTAGTTTATTTTAGGTTTAGGTTTAGGTTTTATTTATTTTAGTTTAGTTTAGTTTAGCTTAGTTTTAGGTTTATTTTATTTTATTTTATTTCTTTTTATTTTAGGTTAAGGTTATTTTTGTAGTTTAGAATTTAGGTTTTATTTTTTTTTTATTTTTAGGTTTTATTTTTTGGTTTTAGGATTTTATTTAGTTTTTATTTTATTCAATTTTAAGCTTTTTATTCTAAGGTTTATTTTATATTTTAGTTAAGTTTTAGTTTTTATTTATTTATTTTAATTTATTATTTATTTTATTTTATTTTATTTATGTTTAGGTTTTATTTATTTATTTTATTCTTAGGTTTTATTTAGTTTAGGTTTAGTTTTTAGGTTTTTAGGGTTTAGGGTTTAGGGTTTAGGGTTTGGGGTTTTAGGGTTTATGCTTTAGGTTTAGGATTTAGGGTTTAGGGTTTAGGTTTGAGGTTTGGGTTTAGGGTTTAGGGTTAGGTTAACAGGGTTTAGGTAGTTTAAGTTTAGGGTTTATGGTTTATGGTTTACGATTTTGGGCTTTTATTATTTAGGGTTTAGGGTTTAGAGTTAGTTTAGCATTTAAGGTTTAGGGTTTAGGGTTTAGGGTTAGTTTAGGATTTAGGGTTTTAGAGTCAGGGTTAGTTTAGGATTTAGAGTTAGTTTAGCATTTAAGGTTTAGGATTTAGGGTTTTAGTGTTTTGAAGTAAGGTTTCAGGGTTTAGGGTTTAAGGTTAGGATTAAGATTTAGGGTTTAAGATTTTGGGTTTAGTGTTTAGCGTTTAGGGTTGAGGGTCTTTTTTAATTAAATTGGTAGGTTTAGGTTTATTTAGTTTAATTTTTATTTATTTTAATTTATTTTATTTATTATTTTTATTTAGGTTAGTTTTTTATGTTTATATAGTTTAGTTTATTTATTTTAGGTTTATTTGTTTTAGTTAAGGTTTTTTATTTTAGTTTATTTTTTAGGTTTAGGTTTAGGATTATGTTTATTCTTTAGTTTAGTTTTATTTTTATTTTATTTTTTATGTTTAGATTTTATTTTTTATTTTTAGGTTAAGGTTTAGTTTTTTATTTTATTTTTTTATGTTTAGGTTTTTATTTTAGGTTTATTTTTAGGTTTTATTTTTTTAGGTTTAGGTTTCTTTTTAGTTTAGGTTCCTTTTTAGTTTTTTTTTTTTAATTTATTTTTAGGGTTTGGTTTAGTTTATTTTAGGTTTTGCCTTAGATTTTATTTATTTTAGTTTAGTTTTAAGTTTATTTTATTTTATTGATTTAATTTTTATTTTAGGTTCAAGTTTTTTTTAGTTAGGATTTTTGTTTTATGTTTTATTTATTTTCAAGTTTATTTTTTAAGTTTAGGATTTTCTTTAGTTTTTATTTTATTTTATTTTAGGTTTATTTTATTTTTATTTTACGTTTAGTTTTTATTTTATTTAGTTTTTTTATTCTTAGGTTGATTTTATTTTATTTTTTTGTTTAGTTTAGATTTTTATTTATTTTATTTTAGCTTATTTTTATTTTTTATTTTATTTTATTTTTAGGTTTAGGTTTAGGTTTTAGTTTCAGTTTAGGTTTAGGCTTAGATTTTAGTTTGGTTTTATTTATTTTATTTTTTATTTTATCTAGCTTAGGTTTTTATTTATTTTATTTTTTTGGTTTTATTTAGTTTAGGTTTTAGTTTTTGATTTTTTTATTTAGGATTTGTTTAGGTTTAGCTTAGGGTTTAGGGTTATAAGTTGTAGGTTTTAGGTTTTGGGCTTTAGGGTTTAGGGTTTAGTGTTTAGGGTTTAGGGTTTAGGGATTAGGGTTTAGGGTTTTAAGGTTTAGGGTTTAGGGTATGGTTGTAGTTTTAAGGTTTAGGGTTTAAGGTTAGGTATTTTTAAAAAAATTTTTTTTTAAAATTAAGTAAACTGGCAAGTTGAGATTTATTTAGTTTATTTAGCTTATTTTTTATTTATTTTGGTTTATTTTTTTTTTATCTAGATTTTATTTATTTTAGGTTTATTTATTTTAGTTTAGGTTTTTTATTTTAGTTTATTTTTTTGATTTAGGTTTAGGTTTAAGTTTATTTTTTAGTTTAGTTTTATTTTTTTAATATTTTTTAGGTTTAGGTTTTATTTTTTAGTTTAGGTTTACGTCTAGTTTTTATTTTATTTTTTAAGGTTTAGGTTTTATGTTTTTATTATAGCTTAATTTTTAGGTTTCACTTTTTAGTTTAGGTTTACATTTATTTTTAGGTTATTTTATTTTATTTAGGGTTTAGGTTTAGGTTTAGGTTTAATTTATTTTAGGTGTAGGTTTAGGTTTTATTTATTTTTGTTTTGTTTATTTTAGTTTAGGTTTAGTTTTTTTTAAGTTTAAGGTTTAGCTTTAATTTTGTTTAATTTTAGTTTTTATTTTTAGGTTTATTTTTTAGGTTTGGGTTTTTATTTAGTTTTTATTTTATTTTATTTTAGGTTTATTTTATTTTTATTTTAGGTTTAGTTTTAATTTTATTTATGTTTTTAATTGTTAGTTTAGTTTAGATTTTTATTTTATATTTAGTAGGATACATCTATCCACGATCTCTTTTACCATGATTTAACCTTCATTGCTCCTTCCGCCTCCATGTTTTTTACCACCATCTCCATATCCACCAGCACCTCTAGATCCCCCACCACCATTGCAACAATCACAGCCTCCTCCTTTGCCTCCAATTTTAGATCTAGATTGAGCCTGGTTGATAGTGATGTTCCCTCAGGTTTAGGGTCTAGGTTTTCTTCTTCTCTTAAGAAAATTAGGAATTTTATTGCCACAAAGAAAAAGTACAAAGTCTTTAAAGTAAATCTCTAAACTAATGCTCAAAGAGCTAAAATCATCTAAAGAGATAAACCCCCTAACTATTACAATAATATAAGAAGAAAAACAATAATAAAAGTAGAAGCAAAACCAAATCAACTATATCAACAAATCCTTGTGTGCAATATCAACATTCACTTGGTCCTTTTAATACCATCTAGATCCATCTGCAAGATTCTCCTAACCTATAAAAGAAATCTGCAACATAATAATGAAAGGATGTGTACAATTAAGCAAGCATAAAGTGTATGAGCAAAGAAAAGGAGCAAAGTAAAGAAAAGGGTTAGGCTCAGTTGCAACCATCTCACGAAGCAACACTATATGTGAGCATCCAAACTTCTAAAGAAGGGTTACAATTAATTATAATGCTACCAAAAGTCAGAGGGAAACATCTAGGCCATCATTGCCAGCATACCTCTTGTAGCCCATCATCCCAAGTCCATCATCTGCAAGGCTGCAAACTCTTCCAAGTAGCAGACATAATAGCCAACCACCAAGCCACCAAAACAAATAAGCCCAGTAGGGCAAAAAAGTAACCAACCATCTGGGATAGTAGTAGTACAGTAGAAACACCACCAAAGCCACCACCAAAGAGGAACAACAACATCTACGGGAGTAAGCATCATGAGCTTAACAACACAAACCAAAAAAAACCTAGACCAAAAAGAAAAAAAACATAAGAGCTCATGTCCTCCATAAGCAAACAAGAAAAGTAGCAAGGCTATCACCCAAACAAGAAAAAGGAAAGCAGCAGCAGCCAAGAGAGAAGAACTATAGTGGGAGTAGGCCAACCATCATGTCATTGACAGAGCACAAAAGGCCAAAATAGCCACCCATCCAACCAACCCAGCTAGCCAAAATAGCTAACCAATGACTAGCCAACCTCCCACCAACCATCACGAGCTAAAATCCAAATCAGTGAAAAGACCAACAACATCCATCATGCCAAAACCACCCAAGGCAACCAGGAAAAGGGTAGAACCAAATAATAGCATTCACCAAACCCAACCAAAGAAGTAGAATTTCTGATCTAGGTGAGGTGAATAGCCAACCAAAAATAAAATGGAGCAAAGAATAGTAAGATAGACTAAAATCCATTCATCAGGGGTCGCATCAATATAATAGGAACACCACCAAAGCTGACAACAAAAAGTAGGAGAAATATTAATGAGTGCAAGCATCATAACCACAACCAAGTTAGGCACCAATAAACCAAACCTAGTCACTAGATCCCATAGCAAAATAATAGCCACTAAATAACCTTCAACCTACCAACCCAAAATAACAAAAAAAAAAAACAAATGCAGCTGCAGCCAAGAGAGGAAGACTATTATAGGAAGAGGCTAAAACAACAACTAAAAGAAATAAACCCAAACTAGTAAAACTGACCACCAAAACCCAATCCACAAAAAAGAAGAAATAACAATCAACAAATAACCTCCACCTTGCCAAATCCAATCCAAAATTAGACCACCAACAACCCCTTTGATCTGCCATCAACAGTAGTGCATGAACTAGCCAACCCAGCTACCCAGCCAACCAACCCAGCCAGCCAATAAGGCCACCCATCCAACCACCACAATAGCAAAAAATCCAACTCAGTTAAGGAAGCAACTAGTCCAGATATATGGCACACCCCATAACAGAATAGGCTTTGAGAGGATAGGCAAAAGAACAAATGACAATACCTTTAGAATCCCTAAGAATACCACCACAACCATATTTTTTGGAAGAAACAGAACCATCAGTATTCACTTTAATCAAATTTTCTATGGGTTTGATCCAATGGATAATCATAGCTCTCTTATAATAGTCCACATCAGGGAAAATGATACCCAATTTTTAGCAACAAATTTATAGCCTCTAAAATGAATGTTACTAAGATTGGCATAAAACAAATGAATTTTTTCTTTGGTTCTAGCCGATCCTTTATGGATCATAAGAATACCATGATATTTAGCATTTTATTTTGTTCATCTAGAAGAAAGATAAGTTATAAAACTAGAACTTTGATATGACCTTTCATAATTTTTTGGAAAAAGACTTCAAGAAGTTGATGGAAAGAGCCATGAAAGTTATTAGTATTAATTAAATCATCATACCATAACCATAATTTTGAAGCAATAACACCATTGACAAAAACATGATTAACATTTTAAATATGAAAGTAATAATGGAACTTTGAAAGAAAATGAAACCCTTTATTCTAGAACAAAGTGTCCATAGGAATAAAGTTATTCGAAATCCTCCAAGCTAAAACTAAATAAGAAATGGGAATGAAATTATTCCAAAGTTTATTGAAAACATTATAGGAGTTTTTCTTATCTCTAGTAAAATTCCAAACCTCTTTAAGAAAAAAATAACCATTGTAAGAAATCTTAAAGAGAATTTGGTCAGGTTTGTTAGAGAAAATAAGGATATTTCTAAAGCTATCTAAAAGAGAAATAGGGATATAATTTTCTGGTTTATTTTCATTCCAAGTGTTATTATGCTAGAAAGAGTTAACTTTGATAGCTACAGTAGAGTGGGTAAATAAAAGGGATTCAATAGAGCCATTGTCAATCCAATTATCTTTCCAAACAAAAGAAGAACCTGAATGAATACCCCAAGATATTAAGGGTTAAACAACCCATTTAATGGAGTGAAGCTAATTCCAAACAGGAGAGTCACCAACTTTATAACCATAAATAAGAGGGTGTTTACCTTGGCAATAATTTTTCATCATAAAATTAGCCCAAAGGCTACCATTCTTTCTAAAATTCCACTAGAGCTTATAAGAGAAGACAATAATAGCTTCATCAATTGGTTTGCAACCAAGACCACCTTCAGCCAAGGGACCATAGAATTTACACTAGGAAGTCCAATGCATTCTTTTAGCAAAAATATTTATTAAACAAGCGATCAATTCTGATAAGAGTACCATTAGTGGGGATAATAGTTTAAATCAAATAAAGAGGCATTGAATTGAGAGTGCTTTTAAGAATAGTGAGTCTGCCACCAAAGGAAAGTAAACAAAATTCCCAAATAGAAATTTCATTTAAAACGTTTTGAATTAACTCATAAAAAATGGGATCATTTCGGGCCTTTAAAAAGAGGAGCACCCAAGTACTAAAGAGGAAGGTGTTGATGTTTAAAGTTTGTAATATGTAGGATTTGATTAATTTTATTATTGATGATGTTGAAGAAGTAATAAAACAACTTTTGTGATCATTGATAGATAGACCACTTTCTCTACCAAATTTATTTAAAAAATCTTGAGATTCTTGATATGATGAATAGAAGCATTACAAAATAATGAAATCATCTACAAAGCTTAAATGAGAAATAAGAAGACCACCAAGAGTTTGAAATACATACTAGGATTGTTTAAGAATAGATCTTTGATGTTTTAGATAAGTACTCATCAATAATAATAAATAATCAGAGATAGAGGATCCCTTGTCTTTGGCCTTGAAGAAGGAAAGAAGCCCAAGGCATCCCATTAAGTAAAATAGAAAACCAAGCATTATTAATACAATTTTTAATAAGAAATATAATTTTATTAGTAAACTCAAATAAATTCAGAATATGGATAAGGAAATCCAAAGATATATTATCAAAAGCTTTGGTAATATCTAATTTGAACAGAATGTTGCCACCTATAGTCTTAGCATCTAAATCATGAATTAATTGGTGAGCAAGCAGAATATTATCAAAAATAAATCTATCTCTAATAAAACTAGTTTGGTTTGAGATAATCCATAGTAATGGGTGATCATTCATTAGAAATTTGAAATTAGCTTATTGAAGAAGGTGCAAACACTAATAGGTCTAAATTCACTCCAATAGTCTAGATTATCTTTATTAGGCATCAGAATAATAAAAGTGCCAGAAAAATATCTAGGAAAAGGATTACCATTAGAAAAATTAACCATTGCCTCAACCAAATCATTTTTAATAATAGACTAGCAATTTTGAAAAAAATTAAGTAGTGAAACCCTCCAGACTAGTAACAAAATCAATGTTCATGCTATTAAGAACTTTAAAAATTTCCTCTTCATTAGGTAAAATAGTAAGCAAATCATTATCATTATTGGTTATAATAGAATTAATAAAGTGCAATTTAAAGATAACTTCATAAGAGAAACTCTTATTAAGCATATTTCTAAAGAAATTAATGGCTGAATCTTTAATATCGTTATTCTCCGTAATCCATTCTCCATTGTCATCATTAATTTTTTGAATATTATTTAGATCTCTCTTTTTATTAATTAAAGAATTGAGATATCTAGTATTTCTATCACCATCCACAATATGTTTGCTAGTAGCTTTTTGGTGCCAATAAGTCTCTTTCATATTTTGAAAATTAATATGTTTATCTTTCACCCCATTCAAGTCATTAATCTTAGTAAGATTAGACCTAATAGAGACTTCAAGATCACAAACTAATTTTTCCATTTCTTTGATATTAGAAAAATAGTTTTTAAAATAATGCTTGTTCCACCAACCTAGATTTTGTTTGGGTCTTTTAAGCTTAAACCAATCATCCCTACAATTGAATTGTTAGGATGTAAGGGAGATTTCAAATTGTTAGTTATGGCATTAAAGAAATCAATATGTTGAATCCACATGTTCTGAAATCTAAAATGAGAGAAATTTTTTAATCTTTAGAGTTATCTTTAATAGAAACTAAAAAATGAGCATGATCTAATAAGGTTCTGCTTAAATGATCAATAGAAGTAATAGGCCATTGATTAATTCAATGAGTATTAAAAAGAATCTGGTCCATCCTTTGCCAAAGTCTAGAGTTTTGCTAAGTGAAATTTGAACACTTAAAGCCAATATCAATCAAATTACAATGAGGGATCATATTGGAAAATTCTTCCATGGAATGAATATTAAGAGTGTAACCACCACTTTGTTTAGAAGAGAATAAAATAGTGTTGAAATCCCCACCAATAAACCAACATTTATTAAAAGAGGTAGCCAAATTCATTTTCCAGAAGATTTCTACGGATATATTACAAGATGCATAGACAAAAGAGCCCAATGCAAAATAGTCACCATAAGATATTTGAGCATTAACAACTTGTTGGAAATCATCAGAACCTCCACAAAATTAAAATGACCAAGTTTTATTACTAACAAGAAAATTTATTGAAACTAATCATTATCATGGTTAATTGTTTGCATCATGAATAAAGGCTCCAAAATAATAAGTAAAGAAATATTATCAATGATAAAGGTTTTTAATATGGTTAAAATAGAGAATCCCTCTAACATTCTAAATAAAAAATAGAAATAAAAATAAGGTTAAAAAGGTTAATTTAGAATAGATAGGACAATTTGGGAGGGAATTTTTTAACATTTGTTTTATTTTTAGCATGATAACTTTGGAAACCATATCCTTTTTCCATAGAATCATCATCCGAGAAGGATTTAGAAACATTAGTCATATATTTAGGGGATGTCTCCTATATAGAAGTGGGTTCTCCTTCTTCCAAGCCATTAGAATTCATTAAAGTAAAATGAGCATTGGGTATACCAAGCGAGGGAGCTGAAATATATTTATTAAGAAGGCAAGTGTGAACATTTTAGCCCTTCTTCTTTGATACCCAGATTATTACACAAAACCAAATCTTTTTAGAATTTAAATCATCTTGAACTAAAGTAAAGTCTAGTTTTTAAAACTAAATATCATGAGAAACCAAAGCCATATTCTTCATTGAATTCAAATGATGCATAACATTGATACAACCATTAATATTTTCAATTAAAGCTTCATTTTCATCAATCAAAATTAGTAAGGATGCGAGGATCGACTCAGAGGAAAAAATCATCAATCAAAGTTTAGAAATTATTATTTTCCACATTAGAAACCTTGCATAGAAGAAATAAGAGGTAAAACAACTTATTAGGAACATTCAATGAATCCTTTTTTTTTGAATTAACTTTTGATATTTAACAATGGTCGGCCTATGGTTAGGAATAATAGTTTCTTTAACAGGAATCTTCTTTTTTAAGTGAGCATGCAGAATGAAACATTCAAAATTATCATGCCCGTGGATTTTACAATGAGAATAAAAGATAGGAAAATTTTCAAAGTCAACTTTCAACATATAACCATAATTTTCAAATCCCAATTAGATTTCTTTGAGTTGTTTTGGGTAATGTCCAATTCATAAGGATTCTAGGAATAGAAGGTCAAGATTTCATAACATTTGCGACCAATTTGCAATGCAAATAAAGCACCTAAAAGGAACTGATTAATGAAATGAATTTGCATATTGGAGAGAAATCCAAACCATAATGATTGGGATTCTTCCTAATATCAAATAGTGGAGTCCATTTTAGCAACCTCATTTGGAAATTAAAAAAAATAAGAACGATGAGCAACAATATGTGAGTAATCCAAATCATTCATTTGTTAACTGAATCAAAATGTGGTGGGGATTACTTACACCAATTAGAAAAGCACCTTAAAGTTTTAAACTATGAAAGAAAGAGCGAATGTTTTCTAGATTTAGCTTACAAAGAGTAAACTTTTCAACTGAAGTAAATTCAAATGGCTTAGTAAGCTTTTCCATAATCAAATCAAAGCACATAACCACAAGAAAAATCAAGTCAAAATAAGTTCTAGAGACTCACCTGAACAGCTATCCTAAATAGTGAGGATTCCTTTGAATGATTTCTAAGTAGACCAAGCCAAGGTAGTTGATGCCCTACTAGGATCCATTGGATCCATTAGTTTCACTCATGGAATCATCGAGGAAGACGCCAGGCCACAACATCACTCCAAGTAAAATACAAAAGTAGAAGTAGCCATTGATTCCAGAAATAATCCAGTGAGAATCACACCAAACAACTGTTAAGTAGCGACCAAAATGCCAAAAATGAGAGGGGAAAAGGGGAATCACCATAGCATGAGGTCGATGGCTCAAGCAGCAAGTGGGTTTGGTGTGTACAAGGGTAGGGCGTAGTCAAGGTATGTCTCATACTAGGAATTTAGGTTTAGGCTTAGTTTTAGGTTTTAGGGTTTAGGTTTATTTTTTAGTTTACTTTAGGGCAAGGGTTTAGGGTTTAGTTTTAGGGTTTATGCTTTAGTGTTTAGGGTTTAGGTTGTTTTGGGTTTTAGGGTTTAGGGTTTAGGGTTTAGGGAGTAGGGTTTAGGGTTTAGGGTTTTTCTAGGTTTAGGGTTTATGGTTTAGGGTTTAGGATTTAGGGTTGTAGGTTTAGTGTTGTATGTTTAGGTTTAAGAGTTTAGGGTTAGTTTTAGGGTTTAGGGTTTAGGATTTAGGGTTTAGGTTTTATGTTTAGGGTTTAGGTTTAAGTTTAGGGCTTAGGATTTTGGGTATTTTTTTAATAGAGAATAAATTTAGATTGAACATTTCTTCTTTTCAATTTCATCAATCAAGTAACACACCATGTTTTGTAAGTCACAAGCATCAACATCGATCAAGAATGAGCACGTGTAGAGCAAATTAAAAACCTTAGATAACTAGAACCATCTCTACTATAAAGACATAATTCTAGAAGCAACATATCAGATTGGTCGTTCTTTAGTTTCTCTAATTCCCATCAAAACCACCCCGGCCTCTCGAGTAGTTGGATCCACCATCATATCCATGATCTCTCTCTCCGCCACCACCATAGTTGTAACCTCCTTCACTCCTCCTGCCTCCATTATCATCATTGCTCCCACCACCACCTCCATATCCACTATCACCTCTAGATTCCTCACCACCACTATAATAATTGCGACTCATGCATCCACCTAGATCTAGATTGAGCACGGTTGATGGTGATGTTCCTATTATCAAGGTTCTACATTCTTAGGGTTTAGGTTTAGGTTTAAGTTTTAGGAATAGGTTAATTTTTATTTATTTAGTTGCTTTAGTTTAGGTTTAGGGTTTGGGTTTAGGGTTTATGGTTTAATGTTTAGGTTTAGATTTAGGGTTTAGTGTTTAGGATATTATTGTTTGCTTTAGGGTTTAAGGTTTAGGGTTAGGGTTAAGGTTTAGGGTTTAGGTTTAGGGATTAGGGTTTAGGGTTTAGGTTTTAGTTTTGTTTAGGTTTTAGGTTTAGGGTTTAAGTTTAGTGTTGGTTTAGTAGTTTAGGGTTTTTAGGGTTTAGGTTTAGATTTTTTAAAATTAAATAATTAGTAAGTTTAAGTTTATTTAGTTTACTATGATTTAGGTTTAGGGTTTAGGGTTTTAGGTTTATCTTTTTTTAGGTTTAGGTTTAGTTAAATATTTTTTTAGGTTTAGGGTTAAGAGTTTATTATTGTAGGTTAGTGTTGTAGGTTTAATGCTTAGGGTTTAGGGTTAGTTTTAAGGTTTAGGGTTTGGAGTTTGGGTTATTTTTGTTATTTTTATTTTTTTTATTTTAGGGTTTAGAGTTTAAGATTTTGGGTTTTGGGTTTGGGGTTTATTGCTTTAGGATTAAGGGTTTAGGGTTTTGGGTTTATTTTAGGGTTTAGGGTTAGGGTTTAGTGTTAGGGTTTACTTTTTAAATTATTATAAGGGTTTAGGGTTTAGGTTCAGGGTTTAGGTTTTAGTTTTTATTTTTTTAAATTAAGTAAAGTATGTTTATTCTTTAGTTTATTGGGTTTATTTTTTATTTATTTTAGTTTATTTTAAAATTTATTTTCATTTGGTTTTATTTTGTTTATTTTATTAAGTTTCTTTTATTTCTTTTAGGTTTATCTATTTTAGTTTAGATTTTTTATTTTGTTTATTTTAGGTTTAGGTTTAGGTTTATGTTTATTTTTAGTTGATTTTATTTTTTATTTTATTTTTTTTAGTTTAGGTTTATATTTTTTTTTATTTTTAGGTTTAGCTTTTTATTTTATTTTTTTAGGCTTAGATTTTAGGATTTTATTTTAATTTTATTTTTAGGTTTTCTTTTTTTAGTTTAGGTTTAGGTTTATTTTAAATTTATTTTATTTTATTTAGTTTAGGGTTTAAGTTTACTTTATGTTAGGTTTAGGCTTAGGTTTTATTTATTTTAGTTTAATTTAGGATTAGGTTTTCTTTAGTTTAAGGTTTAGGTTTTATTTTTTATTTAATTTTAGGTTTATTTTTTATGTTTTGGTTTTTAATTAGTTTTTATTTTATTATATTTTATTTTGTATTTATTTTTATTTTTCCCTTAGTTTTTATTTTATTTAGGTTTTTGTTTTTTTGTTTATTTTATTTTTTTAGTTTATTTTAGGTTTTTATTTATTTTTTTAGTTTAGTTTTTATTTCTTATTTTAATATATTTTTAGATTTTGGTTTTAGTTTTGGTTTTGATTTTATTTTATTATTTTATTTTATTTAAGTTTATTTTATTTTTATGTTTTATTTTTAGGGTTAGGGTTTAGGTTTAGGGTTCAAGTTTTATTTTTGGGTTATAGGTTTTTGGATTTTTTTTACAGAGAACAAATTATTATTTCTTCATTTTGATTTCATCAATCATGTAACACACTAAGTTTCTAAGACACAAGCAATAGATAAAAAATGATAGAACAAATCAAAAGTAGATAACTAAAACCATCTCTATTGTAAAGACATAGTTCCATATTTTATTTCTTTTTTAATTCCCATCAAACCACCTCGCTCTCAAATGGATCCACCATTATATCCTCGATCTTATCCTCACACCACCATTGTAACCTTCATATTCCCATCATAGCCACCCTTTACTACCACCTCCATATCCAGAACCTCTAGATTCCCCACCATATTTAATCACTACCTTCTCCACTTAAATCTAGATTGACCCTAGTTGATGGTGATGTTCTATCATCAAGGTTTCATTCTTAGGGTTTAGGTTTAGCTTTAGATTAGGTTTATTAGGATTTAGGGTTTAGGTTTATTTTTTAATTTAGTTAATTACTTTAGATTTAGGTTTTGGGTTTGGGGTTTAGGGTTTAGGGTTCATGTTTTAGGGTTTAGGGTTTAGGGTTTAGGGTTTTAGGGTTTATGATTTCATGGTTTAAATTTAGGGTTTAGCATTTAGGGTTTATGGTTTTTTAGGGTGTAAGGTTTAGGGTTTAGGGTTTAGGGTTTGTTTTAATGTTTAGGGTTTAGGGTTAGTTTTTTTATTTTTTTTATTTTCCTTATATATTTTTTAAAATTAAGTAAAATTATAGGTTTAGTTTTATTTAGTATGTTTTTTATTTATTTTAATTTACTTTATTTTTTATTTTAATTTTGGTTTATTTTTATTTTTATTTAGTTTAGTTTATTTATTTTTGTTTTGGTCTTTTATTTTAGTTTATTTTTTTTAGGTTTATGCTTATTTTTTTAGCTTAGTTTTATTTTCAATTAATTTTTTAAGTTTAGGTTTTATTTTTTATTTTTATGTTTAGGTTTAAGTTTTATTTTATATTTTAGTTATAGGTTATAGGTTTTTATTTTACGTTTATTTTGGTTTTTATTTTTAGTTTTGGTTCAGATTTATTTTTAGTTTATTTTATTTTATTTAGTTTAGGTATTTAGGTTTAGTTTATTTTAGGCTTTTGTTTAGGTTATTTTTATTTTAGTTTAGTTTATTTTAATTTAGGTTTAGGTTTATTTTATTTTGTTTATTTTATTTTTATTTTAGGTTTAGTTTTATTTTTTAGTTTAGGGTTCACGATTTATTTTTTATTTATTTTTAGATTTATTTTTTAGGTTTAGGATTTTATTTAGTTTTTTTAATTTTATTTTTGGTTTTTTTATTTATATTTCACATTTAGTTTTTATCTTATTTAGGTTTTTTATTCTTAGGTTTATTTAATTTTTTTTATATAGTTTAGGTATTTATTTATTTTAGTTTAGTTTATTTTTATTTTATTCTTTTATTTTAGGTTTAGGATTAAGTTTTATTTTATTTTATTTTTTTATTTTATTTAGTTTAGCTTATTTATTTATTTTATTATTAGGTTTTATTTAGTTTAGGTTTAGCCTTTTAGGTTCTTAGGGTTCAAAGTTTAAGGTTTAGGGATTAGGGTTTAGGGTTTAGGGTTTAAGGTTGTAGGTTTTATGGTTCAGGGTTTAGGGTTTAAGGTTCTATGGTTTATGGTTTAGGATTTAGTGTTTAGGGATTAGGGTTTAGGGTTTTGGATTTTGGGTTTAAGGTTTTATTATTTATGGTTTAGAGTTTAGTGTTTAGGGTTTAGGGTTTAGGATTTAAGGTTTAGGGTTTTTAAGATACGTGGTTTAGGGTTTATGTTTTAGGTTTTTGGTCTACGGTTCAAGTTTTAGTTTAAGGTTTACAATTTTTGTTTTTTAGAGAACAAATTGAGATTCAACATTTCTTCTTTTTGATTTCATAAACCAAGTAACACACCAAGTTATAGACACAAGTGACAACATAGATAAAAAATGAGCTCGCATTGAGCAAATCAAAACCTTAGATAATTCATCTCTACTATAAAGACACATTTCCATAAGCAGCATTGGATCTCATTCTCAGCTCTAGTAGAACCACCCCGACCTCTCGAGTAGCATGATCCACCATCATATCTTAGATCTCTCCTCGGCCACCACCATGGCTATAACCTCCGTCGCTCCCCCCACCTCCATAAGCACCACCTCCATATCCACCAGTACCTCCAGATCCCTTACCACCACTACGATAACTGCCGCCTCGACCTTCTCCTCCACCGATCTAGATTGAGCTGACATTGATTTTTACGTAGGTTTTCCATTCTTAGGTTTGGTTTATTAGGTTATAGGGTATAGGTTTTCTTAATTTATTTAATTACTTTAAGTTTAGGTTTAGGGTTTGGGGTTTAGGGTTAGGGTTTTGGGTTTGGGGTTAGTGTTTAGGGTTTAGGGTTGAGAGATTATGGTTTAGGGTATAGGGTTTTAGGCTTTCTACTTTTAGGGTTTAGGGTTTATATTTAGGGTTTAGGGTTTTGTTTTTTTAAGGTTTTATGATTTAGGTTTTAGGTTTAGGTTTATTATTAAGGTTAGCTTAAGGTTTATTTTAGGTTAGTTTTTTTAGTTTAGTGTTTAGGTTTAAGGTTAGTTTAGGTTTTGGTTTAGTATTTACTTAGGTTTAGGCTTAGGGTTTAGGGTTTAGGTTAGTGTTAGGTTTAGGGTTTAAGATTTTTTTTAGGGTTTAGGGTTTAGGGTTTAGGTTTAGGTTTAGGGTTAGTTTAGGTTAGTTTAGGTTTAGGGTTTTTTAATTTAGGTTTAGGATTTATTTTTTTAGGATTTATGTTTAGGGTTATAGGTTTTCTTAGGGTTTATTTTATTTATTTATTATTTAGAGTTAGGTTTATTTTTAATTTTTATTTTTTAATTATTTTATTTTAGTATTAGGTTTATTTAGTTTATTTAGTTTATTTTTTATTTATTTTAGTTTATTTTATTTTTATTTTAGGTTTAGTTTACTTATTTTATATTTTTTTATTTTAGTTTATATTTTTTATTTTAGTTTATTTATTTTATGTTGTTTTATTTTAGGTTAGGCTTTTGTATTTTACTTTTTTTTTGTTTAGCTTTTTTTAAGGTTTAGGTTTAATTTTTTATTTTTAGGTTTAGGTTTAGGTTTTTATTTTATTTTTTAAGGTTTAGGTTTTAGGTTTATTTTTAGGTTTTACTTTTTAGTTTAGGTTTAGGTTTATTTTTATTTGTTTTATTTTATTTAAGGTTTAGGTTTAGGTTTAGGTTTTGTTTATTTTAGGTGTAGGTTTAGGTTTTATTTATTTTAGTTTTGTTCATTTTAGTTTAGATTTATTTTATTTATATTTTGGGTTTAGTCTTTTTTTTAGTTTAGGGTTTAGTTTTATTTTTTATTAAATTTTAGTTTTTATTTTAGGTTTAGGTTTTTATTAAATATTTATTTAATTTTATTTAGTTTTATTTTATTTTTATTTTCGGTTTAGTTTTTATTTTACTTATGTTTTTTATTTTTTAGTTTAGTTTAGGATTTTATTTATTTTATTTTAGTTTATTTTTTATTTTTTTATTTTATTTTCTTTTTAGGTTTAGGTTTATGTTTTAGTTTAGGTTTTTTTACTTTTTTAATTTTATTTTAGTTTAGGTGTTTATTTTATTTTATTTAGTTTAGGTTTAGGTTTAAGTTTTTAGCTTTTTATTTTATTTTATTTAGTTTAGGATTAGGTTTTTAGGACTTTTTTTAAGGTGTAGGGTTTTAGTTTTTTTTAATAGAGAACAAGTTCAAATTCAACATTTCTTCTTTTCAATTTCATTAACCAAGTAACACACCAAGTTTTTTAAGACACAAGAGGCGACATAAATAAAAATGAGCATACATGATCAAATCAAAACCATTGACGCTCTCATCAGAAAGACACAGTTATATAAGTAGCAAATCGGATCGGTCATTTGAAGTTTCTCCAGTTTCCATCAGAACCACCTTGGCCACTCGAGTAGTGGTATCCGCCATCATATCCCCGATCTCTCCCTGCACTACCTCAATGGCTATAACCTCGCTCTCCTCCTCCATAACCAATCACACCTCCACCGACCTCCATACCCCACCACCACTGCAATAATCAACACTTCCGCCTTCGCCCCCACTGTTATATCTAGATTGAGCCTGGTTGACGGTGATGTTCTTGGCATCGAGGTTATGCCCATTCTTAGGGTTTAGGTTCTTCTTTTTTTTAAGAAAATTAAGGGAATTTTATTCCCACTAAGGAAAGTACAAAGTCTTTAACGGGGGTAAATCTCTAAACTAATACTCAAAGAGCTACAATAAGTCCTAAAGAGATAAACCCCTTAACTATTATAATAATATAAGGAAAAAAACAACAATGAAAGCAAAAGCAAAACCAAATCAGCAACAACCACAGATCCATGTGATAGCAACATTCACTAGGTCCTTTTGATACCAGCTAAATCCATCTACAAGATTCTCCCAACCTATAAAAGAAATCTGCAACATACTAATGAAAGGATGAGTACAATTATGTAAACATAAAGAGTATGAGCAAAGAAAAGGAGCAAAGTAAAGAAAATGCTCAGCCATAATCATCTCAACAACACTATATGTAAGCATCCAAACTTGCGAAGAAGGGTTACAATTACATATAGTGCTACTAGCCAAAAGAAGCTAGAGAGGAAAACATCTAGGCAATCTTTGCCAGCATACCTCCTGTAGCTCATCATCCCAATTCCATCATCCTGGAAGGCTGAAAACTCCTCCAAGCAGCAAACATAATTGCCAGCCATAAAGCCACCAAAATAAATATGCCCAATAAAGTAGAAAATCAACCAACCATCAAGGACAGTAGTAGTGCAGTAGGAACACCACCAAAGACACCACCAGAGGGGAACAACAACATCAATGGGAGCAAGCCTCATGACCTTAACAACACAAATAAATAAAAAACAAAGCCCAAAAAGAAAAAAACATAAGAACTCATGTCCTCCACAAGAAAATAGGAAAGTAGCAAGGCTATCACCCAAACCAAAAAAAGGGAAGTAGCAACCAAGAGAGGAGAACCATAGCAGGAGCAGGCCAACCAACATGTCACTAATAGAGCAAGAAAGGAAGGCCAAAATAGCCACCCATCCAACCAACCCGACAAACCAAAACATCCAACCAACCAGCTAGTCAATATAGACTCTCAGCCAACCATGACAATAGCAGAAAATCCAAATCTGTGAAAAGACTAGCAGCATCCATCATGCCAAAACCACCCAAGACAATCACGAAAAGGGTAGAAGCAAACAACAACATCCACCAAACCTAACCAAAGCAGTAGAAATTCTAATCCAGGTGAGGTGAATAGCTAGCCAAAAAAAATGAGAAAAGACAAGTAAGACAGACTAAATCCATCCATGAAGAGCAGCAGAAATATAATAGGAACATCACCAAAGTTAACAACAAAAGTAGGAGAAATATCAATCAAGGCAAGCATCATAACCACAACCAAGTTAGGCACTAATACACCAAATCAAGTCACAAGATTTGAAAGTAAAAGAATAGCCACTAAACAGCCTTTAACCTACCAACCAAAAATGACAACAAAAATAAAAGCAGCTGCAACCAAGAGAGGAAGACCATTATAGGAAGAGGCTGAAACAACAATTAAAAGAAACAAACCCAAACCAGTAAAAATGACCACCAAAACCCAATCCATAAAAAATGAAGAAATAATAGTCAACAAATAACCTTGCCAAATCCAATCCAAAATTAAACCACTAGCCTCCAAAGTATGGGATAAACACCCAATCTAGCCAACCAACCAACCAGGCCAGCCAACTAGTCCACCCAACCAACCACCACATAACAAGATATCTAACTCAGTTAAGGAAGCAATCATCCAAGAGATATGGCAAACCCCATACAGAAAATAGCAGGCAAAGCCACCACCCAAATGAAGGTCACCAAAAAAACCAAGCAACAATAATCACCCAACCAGGCAAACAACAACCACTAGACCAAGAAAACCAAAACAACCTAGGCAAAAAAAATAGTCCAACCCAAAAGTAAGAGCTCAAAAATAAAACCTTGCATAGGCCCAAGAGTGAAAATAAGAAAATGTCCACAACCCAAAGAGGGTTTAACAAAGCAGAACCAAAAGTAATGACTCATCAAAAACTAACTCAAAAAAACCAAGTCAAGAAAATTATAATATGAGATTAGGTAATCTAGTGTTATTGAGATTGACCAAACCCCTTAAAAGTTTAGGCAAATTTTTATTATCAAATAAAGTGAAATCAGTTAAAGTTGGCACCAAAAGTAGCCAAGAAATCTGCATAAGCATTACCTTCAGGAAGGATATGGGAATTTTATAACAAACTTCAGAAAGAAGATTTTCAGTGTGATTAAGAAGATAAAATAAATCAGCATTTCTTGTTATATTAGAGTTTAGCATGTCAAGAAGCAAGAGCACGTCAACTTGGGAGGTCATAGCAGATCTAGTGTTTTTGGACAATTTGGGAGGGAACTTTTTAATATTTTTTTTTCTTTTTAGCATGATACATTTGGAAACCATTTCCTTTTCCCATAGAATCATCATCCGAGAGGGATTTAGCAACTTTAGTCACAGATTTAAGGGAAGTCTCCTATATAGAAGTGAGTTCTCCTTCTTCGAAGCCATTAGAATATATTAATGGAAAATGAGCATAAGGTATAGAAAGCGAGGGAGCTGAAATAGATTTATTAAGAAGGAAAGTGTGAACATCCATCCCTTCTTCTTCAATACCTAGATTAGTTGACAAAACCAAATCTTTTTGAGAATTTAAATCATTCTGAACTAAAGTAAAGTCAAGTTTTTAAAATTAAATATCATGAAAAACCAAAGCCATAATCTCCATTTAATTCAAATGATCCATAACATTGATATCCTCATTAATATTTTCAATTAAATCTTCATTTTTGTCAATCAAAATTGGTAAGGATGCGGGGATCAACTCAAAGGAAAAAAATCATCACCCTAAATTTTAGAGAAATTATTATTTTACACATTAGAAACCTTCAATTGTATAGAAGAAATAAGAGGTAAAATAACCTTATTAGGAACATTCAATGAATCCTTATTTTCTGAATTAACTTTTTAATATTTAATAATTATCAGCCTAGGGTTAGGAACAATAGTTTCTTTAACAGGAATTTTCCTTTTTAGGTGAGCATGTAGAATGAAACATTCATAATTATTGTGCCCATGGATTTTACAGTGAGAACAAAAGACAGGGAAATTTTTAAAATCAACTTTTGGCATATAATCAAATTTTTTAGATCCCAATCAGATTTCTTTGGGGTGTTTCTTGGTAATGTCCAATTCTGCGGGGATTCTAGGCATAGAAGGTCGAGATTTTGTAGCTGTTACCTGATTAATTTGTAATGACCAACCAAATAAAGCACCCACAGTAAAAAGGAACTGATGATTAACAAAATAATTTGCATATTAGGGAGAGAAATCTAAACCAGAATGAATGGGGATTCTTCCCTAATATCAAATAGTGGAGTCCATTTTAGCAACCTCATTTGACAATTGAAAACCAAATATGTACAATGAGCAAAAACATGTGAGTAATCCAAATCATTTGTTAACTGAATCAAAATGTGGTGGGGATCAATTAAACTAGTCATAGAAGCACTTGAAAGTTTTAGACTATGAAAGAAAGAGTGAATCTTTAGGGTAAGAATGGAAGAAAGTTAAGGACATAGTCAACATGAGCTGATGTCTCATCCTTACTAGAATTTAGTTTATTAGGTTTATTTAGTTTACTTTAAATAAAGGGGTTTAGTTTTAGGTTTAGGTTTTAATGGAAGTTTAGGGTAGGTTTAAGTTTAGGGTTATTTTTAGGGTTTAGGGTTTAGGGTTTAGGTTTTAGGTTTAAGTTTAGGTTTTAGGGTTTTTGGATTTTTTAATAGAGAACAAATTCAGATTCAACATTTCATCTTTTCGATTTCATCAACCAAGTAATACACCAGGTTTTGTAAGACACAAGTGACAACATAGATCAAGAATGAGCATGCATAGAGAAAATTAAAAAACTTAGATAACTAAAATCATCTCTACTATAAAGGCACAATTCCATAAGAGATGATGTTCTTCGCTCTAGTTCCCATCAAAACCAGCCTCTCAGTCGTTGGATCCACCATCATATCTGATCTCTCCTCACACAACCATGGCTATAACCTTTGTCACTCTTCCCACCTCCATTACCACCACTACTCTAACCACCACCTCCTTGTCCGCCACCACCTCAAGATCCCCCACCACTACTGCAATAATTGCTGCCTCCACCTTCATTTCCACCATCAGATCTAAACTGAGCCTAGTTGATGATGATGTTCTTGTCATCAAGGTTCTATCCATTCTTAGTGTTTAGGTTTAAGTTTATTAGGTTTTATGGTTTAAATTTATTTTTTAATTTATTTAGTTGCTCTAGGTTTGGTTTAAGGTTTGGGGTTTTGGATTTATTTGGGTTTTAGGTTTGCTTTAGATTTAAGGTTTAGGTTGAGTTTAGGGTTTTAAGTTGAGTTTTAGGGTCAGGGTAGGTTAGTATAGTTTAGTTGGGTTTAGGGTGGAATTATAATTTGGTTTTTTTTAAATAAAAAAAAGAGGTTAATTTAGTTAGTAGGTGGGTAGGATTAGTTTGGTATAATTAGGGTTAGAGTTTTTAGTATAGTAGGGATGTTAGGGTAGTGAAGGTGGGTAGGGAGTTTAGGGTTTAGGTTTAGATTTCTTATTTTATTTTATAGTGTTTAGGGAGGGTTTAGGAGCCATGGGGTGGGGATGAGGTAGAGGTGGTTTACATAGATTTAGGGTTTTAAGTTAGTTGGGTAGGGTCATTTTGTTTATTTATTTATTTTCATTTTATTTTAGTGTTTGGGTTTAGGTTTAGGGTTTAGGTTTTAGTTTAGGTTTATTTTAAATTATGTAAATTTTAGGTTTTTCTAATTTATTTGGTTTATTTTTATTTATTTTAGTTCATTTTATATTTTATTTTATTTAGTTTCGTTTTTTAGTTTTATTTAATTTTATTTTTATTTATTTATTTAGTTTAGGTTTTTTTATTTTAGTCTTTTTTAAGTTTAGGTTTAGGTTTATGTTCATTTTTTTTTATTTTTTATTTTTTATTTTTTTTATTTTTTTAATTTAGGTTTTATTTTTTATTTTAGGTTTAGGTTTAGGTAATTTTGCTTTTTTAGGTTTATATTTTTTTTATTTTATGTTTATTTTAGGTTTTTATTTTAGTTTAGGTTTTTTTAAATTTTAATTATATAGTTTAGGGTTCTTTAGTTTATTTTATGTTTAGGTTTAGGTTTTATATATTTTAGTTTATTTTTTTAGGTTTAGTTTTTTTTCTTTAATTTATATTTATTTTAGCTTTATTTTAGGTTTGATTATTAGTTCTTATTTTATTTTTAGTTTGATCTTTCATTTAGCTTTTATTTTATTTAGTTTATTTTTTGTTTAGTTTATTTTAGTTTAGTTTTGGCTTCATTTATTATTTTAGTTTAGTTTGATTTCTTTTAATATTTTTAGGTTTTGATTTTAGTTTTAGGTTTTATTTTATTTTTATTATTTTTTTATTTAAGTTTATTTTTTTATTTATTTTATTTTTATTTATTTTTTTTTATTTATTTAGGGTTTAGTAGGTTTTTTTTTAGGTTTTTTTATTTTTTTATTTTATTTTTGGGGTTTAAGATTTTGGGTTTAGTTTTATTTTTTTAGGTTTTTTAGGGTAAGTTTATTTAGAGTTTTAGATTTTTTTTTTATATTCTTTTATTAGTAGAATTCAAGTTGGATTTGAAGTGGAGGAATACATTTATTATGTGATTAAAAGTTCCATAAACTTAAGGAAAATTTTATAAGATGGTAATGACTTATTAATGTCCAATGAGAAACATAAGTTTTAAGTGTTAGAGATGAGGATTTGTGGATGAGTTTTATTAGAGATAGATGCAAAATGAGTATGGTTAGTATTGGTAGATAAGATTAGGGAGAGTTATTTTTTAAAGTTTTGGGTAGATGCATTAGATTTTTTATGTTAAGAAGGTAGAGGTAGGTTGGTTAAGATGTATAAAAATAATCTTAGTATACTTGAATTATGGTTTAGTGGTAGTTCAAGTGTGGGATTAAGGCTTGTTGTTGTTGTTGTTGTTGTGGTAGAGAATAAATTCAGATTCAACATTTCTTCTTTTTGATTTCATCAACCAAGTAACACGCCAAGTTTTCTAAGACACAAAGGATGACATAGATAAAAAATTAGCACACATAGAGCAAATCAAAAAGCCTAGATAAGTAAAACCGTCTTTACTATAAAGACATAGTTCCATATGTAGTAGATTGGATCAGCCGTTCTTCAATTTCTACAGTTCCCATCAAAACCACCCCGACTTCTCAAGTTGCGGGATCCACCATCATATCTATGATCTTTCCCTCCGCCACCACCATGGCTATAACCTCCATCACTCCTCCCACCTCCATAACCACCACTTCTCTAACAACCTCCTCCATATCCACCAGTGCCTTCAGATCCCCCACCACCACTACGATAACCGCTACCTATGCCTTCACCTCCACTTCCAGATCTTGACTGAGTTTAGTTGAAGAAGATGTTCCTGACATTAAGGTTCTGCACATTCTTAGGGTTTAGGTTTAGATTTAGGTTTATTAGGTTTTAGGGTTTAGTTTTTTTTTAAAAATTTATCTAGTTACTTAGGTTTAGATTTAAGGTTTGGGTTTAGGGTTTAGGCTTTAGGATTTTAGGGTTTATAATTTTAAGGTTTAGGGTTTAGGATTTAACATGTAGGTTTAGGGTTTGTTAGTTTAAGTTTCTGAGGTTTTTTAATTTTTCAATTTTCTTTAATTTTTTATTTTTTTTAAATTAAGTAAAATTATAGGTTTAGGTTTATTTAGTTTATTTTTTTATTTTATTTAGGTTTATTTTTATTTTTATTTAATTTTGATTTATTTATTTTAGTTTAGGTTTATTATTTTAGTTTATTTTAGGTTTAGGTTTAGAGTTTAGTAGTTTATTTTAATTATTTATTTTAGTTTTAGGACATTTGGTTTGGTTTTTAGGTTTTATCTAGGTTTAGGAAGATTTTATTTTGGGATTATTTTTAGTTTTTTTTAGTTTAGTTTAGGTTTGGGTTTATGTTTATGTTTAGGTTTTATTTTATTTTATTTTATTTAGTTTAGATTTAGTTTTAGGTTTTAGAGTTTAGAGTTTAGGGTTTAGTTTAGAGAGAGAGAGGGTAAGGGTGGAGGGTTTAGGGAGTTTAGGGTTTGGGTTTTAGGGTTTAGGTTTAGGTTCAGTTTTAGTGTTTTGGGTTTTGGTTTTAATAGAGAACAAATTCAAATTCAACTTCGTTCCGGTTACGTATTGCTAACCAATATGAGACCAAGTTTTCAAAAGGCGATGACATAGATAAAAAAAATGAGCTAGCATGAAAATCAAAAGCCTGATATAGAACCATCTCTAGTGTAAAGAAACAATTCCATATGTAGTAGATCAGATCGATCGTTCTTTAGTTTCTCCTATTCCCATCAAAACCACCGTGGCCTCTCAGTAGTGGGATCCACCATTATATCCTTCTCTCCCTTGCCACCATTGGATGTACCCTCGCACCTCCCTCTCCTCCACCATTGCTCACCACCACCTCCATATCCACGGCACCTCCAGATCCCCACCACCACCACTTCCACCACCTCGCCATGCCTCCACTACAGATCTAGGCTGACTGTTGGTGATGTTCATCTTGTCAGCTTTACCCATTCTTAGGTTTAAGTTTAGGTTTATTAAGTTTTAGGGTTTAGGTTTTTTTTAATTTATTTATTTAATTTAGGTTTAGGTTTAGGGTTTGGGGTTTAGGATTTAAGGTTTAGGGTTTAGGGGTAGGGTGGGTTTTAGGGTTTATACTTTTAGGGTTTAGGTTTAGGGTTTAACATTTAAGGTTTAGGGTTTTTTAGGGGGTAGGGTTTAGGGTTGTAGGTTTAGGGTTTAGTGTTTAAATTTTTTTTAAAATTAAGTAAACTTGTTGGTTTAGGTTTATTTAGTTTATTTATTTTATTTCTTATTAATTTTAGTTTAATTTATTTTATTTAAATTTTATTTAGTTTATTTTTATTTTTATTTACTTTAGTTTATTTATTTTAGCTTTATTTATTTTAATTTAGATTTTTTATTTTAGTTTATTTTTTAGGATTAGATTTAGCTTTAAGTTTACTTTTTAGTTTAGTTTTTTTTATTTTTTTTTTATTTTTTAGGTTTAGGTTTTACTTTTTATTTTTAGGTTTAGGTTTAGGTTTTTATTTTATGTTTTTAGGTTTAGGTTTTAAGTTTTTATTTTAGGTTTATTTTCAGGATTAGGTTTTTTTTAGTTTATTTTATTTTATTTAGTTTAGTTTAGGTTTAGGTTTAGGATTTATTTATTTTAGTTTAGTTTATTTTAGTTTAGATTTAGGTTTAAGTTTTTTTAGTTTAGGGTTTCGATTATTTTTTTTAAGTTTTATATTTTGGTTTAATTTTAGGTTTAGGTTTTTATTTAGTTTTAATTTTATTTTATTTTAGCTTTATTTTATTTTTATTTTAGGTTTAAGTTTTATTTTATTTAGGTTTTATTTTTTAGTTTAGTTAAGGTTTAATTTAATTTATTCTATTTAGTTTTATTTTTTATTTTATTTTCTTTTTGGTTTAGGTTTAAGTTTACATTTAGGTTTAGGTTTTAGTTTATGATTTTATTTTATTTTTAGGTTTTGTTTTTTACTTATTTTATTTTTAGGTTTTATTTAGTTTAGGTTTAGGTTTTTTTAGGTTTTAGGTTTTTCTAGTTTATGGTTTAGTATTTAGGGTTTATGGTTTAGGGTTTAGGGTTTGGGGTATAGGGTTTAGGGTTTAGGGCTTAGGGATTAGGTTTTGGGTTTAGGGTTTAGGTTTATGGTTTAGGGTTTAGGGTTTAGGGTTGAAGGTTTATGGATTAGGGTTTACGATTTATGGTTTAGGGTTGTAGGTTTAGGGTTTAGGAATAGGGTTTTTTATTTAATTATTTTACTATTATTATTTTTTATTTTTTTTAAATTAAGTAAACTAGTAGGTTTAGGTTTATTTTGTTTAGTTTTTCTTTATTATAGCTTATTTTATTTATTATTATTATTTTTAGTTTATTTTTTATTTTTATTATGCATTTTATATAGTTTTTAATTTATTTATTTTAGGTTTATTTTATTTTTATTTTAGGTTTAGTTTTTATTTTATTTTGGTTTTTTATTTTTTTAGTTTAGTTTAGGTTTTATTTTATTTTTTTTAGTTTTTATTTTTTATTTTATGTTATTTTTAGGTTTAGGTTTAGGTTTAGGTTTTAGTTTATGTTTCAATTTTATTTTATTTTTAAGTTTTGTTTAGTTTAGGTCTAGGTTTTTAGCTTTTTAGGATTTATTTTTAGGGAAATTAAGTAAATTTTTATTGCCACAAAGAAAAAGTACAAAGTCCTTAGAGGGGGTAAATCTCTAAGCTAATGCTCAAAGTGCTAGAATAAATCCTAAAGAGATAAATCCCCTAACTATTACAATAATGAAGGAAAGAAAGGAAAGAAAACCAAAAATCAATAATAGAAAATCAATGTGAGCACCGACAAACTTCATTTGTCCTTATACCGTAGATCCACCAAGACTCTCTCTACCTATAAAGAAATCATAACATACTTTTGAAAGGATGAGTATAATTATTAAGCCATAAAAGATAATAGCAAATAGATGGAGTAAAGTAAAGAAAAGGCTCGCTCAGTTCAATCATCTCAAGGAACAATATATGTAGCGACCAAACTTTAGAAGGGTTACAATTACATATAAGCTACCACCCAAAAGAGAAGAGTGGGAAACATCAAGGCCATCAAAGCTAGCATACCTCAATCATCCAAAGTCCTTCATCCAACAAGGGCAAAATCCTCCAAAACAAACATAAACCACCAAAAGAGAACAATAATAAGGAAGATAATCAACCAACCATCAGAGAAGAGTAGTGTACAGTGGGAGCACCACCAAAGCCACCACCAAAAGGAATAACAAAATTCAAAAATACAACATGACGGGGTAACACAAAAAAAAGATAAATAAGAGCAAAATAGAAAATACAAGTGCTCATATCCTCCACCAATAAAGGAGAAAAATGAGCCAAAACAAAACCCTAAACTGGAAAGGGGTGGGGGGGTGATTTACTCAAAAAAAGTTAAATCTTAAAGGGTAGAAAATTAATTTTATAATGAAAGATAAAATTCATAGCAAACAAAAATAAAATCTGAAAATAAAGAGACAACACATAAAATTCTGATTTGGCCAAACCAAAAAAGCCACATCCACACCTAACACCCTCTAAATCCACTAAATGTAAAATAAACACAAATGTACCCTCTTATAGTACAACACAATAATATACTCTCTACAAAGAATGATATAAATTTTACAACACAGAAGAAAAATACAAAATAATTATAAATCTCTCAAAAATATACCAAGTATCCAATTCAAAAAATGATCTTAACTTTTTATCACTTGAAACTTAAAATTTTTGGCAAGATAAAATGATCACTTAATATTGATAAGAAATAATAAAATAAATATCTTAAGTGAGCTTAAGATGTTTATGATATTACAATTGTAGACAAATATAAAAATGATTTCAAAATAAAATCAAATATTGTTTTGCACAATAAATAAATTTCAGCAAGGAATAATTTGTTTATAAAAGATTCTTTCAATTAAATAATGATCACAAAATACTTAAATAAAATGTCTTGATAGATCTAGGTAGTAAGCTTTCAATTAAAAGTTAAATCATAAATTTTAAGTTTTAGTAGAAAATTAATTTTTGATTTTATAATGACAAGATAAAATTCATAATGCAACAAAAAATAAAAGTATAGTAAACTAAAGAGAGAGACAATGACAAAATTTTTTATTTGGCCAAACCCCAAAGATAATATACATTTTTAATCCTAAAATGTAAAAATAAAGTCTATATAATACTACAATAATATGTACTCTCTACAAAGTGAGTACAAAATATATAAATTTTATAACAAAAAGAAAAATACAAAATAATAAATAAATCTCACAAATATATACAAATATCCAATTAAAAAATGACCTCACAACTTCTAAATGATCACTTAAAACTTAAAAAATTTTAGAGATAAAATGCTCACTTAATATTGATAAGAAATAATAAAATAAATATCTTAAGTGAGCTTACTAAGATGTTTATGATATTACAATTTGTGACTAATATAAAATGATTTCAAAATAAAATCATAATATTCTTTTTTTGCATAAAATAAATTTCAGCAAGGAATAATTTATTTTATTTTAACCAAAAGATTCTTTTTTTATCACAAAATACTTAAATAAAATGTGTATTTGATAGATCTAGTAGGCTAGTAAGCTTTTAATTAAAAAGAGATCTAACAAATATGAAAATAATTTAGCATAATAATTTAATTTAAAATGCTTAAAATATACTTCTAAAATAGATTTTAAATAATCTTTCAAAATAAGATTAATGAAGAAATGTTTCAAGAAATCAAATTTGTAGGAAGTTAAAATTTCAACAAGTTGAAATAGATCCTACAAACTATCACAAGAGTTTTTCACAAAAAATGGTGAGAACTTTGATGTGAAACAATGTCAAAATAATTCACCAAAAGTATAAATTGAAGAGAATAAATAACTAAAATAATATTAAAGAAAATAAACTCAAGTAATTTGAGAAAGCTTGCTTAGTTGAAGATGTTGAAGCAAAAATTTGATCTTGCAATATTTGGAGAACACTTGGAAGGAAAATCTAAATAGATTGAAAATAGCATGAACAACTAAAAAGTTAAGATTAAGAAAATAAAGTCATTTGAGAAAGCTTGCTTTTGAAGAGAATTTGATCTTGCAATATTTAACACTTGGAAGGAAAATCTAAGAAATTTTCTCTTAGATTTGTTGGAGAGATTTTTAAATTTGAATGAGGAATACTTTCATGAAGAGTATGTGGGCTATTTATAGGCAAGAAGGTCATTTTGAATTATTTCAAAAAAATATATTATTCTAACATCATGTTATCTTCTAATAATTTAATATTCAATAAAAATATAATTTATATTAAATTAAATTTAAGTAGCCAAATTTATTCACATGGCAAGTCAAAAAAATAATCAAATATGGCTCTTAATATATTCAAAGCATGTAGCATGCATTCATTATTAAAATTAGCTAATGTTTGAAAAGTCATAATAAATTCAATTTTAATCAAAGCGTGGGTCATGTAACATTAAATTAAAGAAAAAATTCAAGGAATTTGGAGATGAAATAATGAGATATAAATTCTTGATTATAAAATGACTTTGGCTAAAATATAAAATTTCACCTTATTTTTTGTTAATTTTGAAATATGATATTTAAATATTATGATATAATTTATATATAATCATACATATAGTTATCATATAACCTTCAAATTAAATTAAAATATTTAATTTTATTAAGTAAATAAAATAATTACACTTAATAGACATAATTTATTCATTTATTATTTTGATAATTCAAACATGAAATATATAATTGAATGTTAAATAGAGATTTATATAAATTAACCTCATTAAAATAATATGTTAATTTGTGTAAATTGATTCATGCAATGAACTCATATGAATTTCTAAGATAGTTATAAATGCATATAACCTAAAATATTGTATCTTGAGCTTCACATTATCCATTTTGATCTATATTTTTTCTTCTACTCTTGCAATTTCTCAAACATATTGTGAGATGTATTGGATATGTAATTACTATTGATATATTAAAACATAAAAAACATTCATTAGAACATCAAACATTCATTTGTTATCATCAAAATGATAATTGAACATGAGGCTCATTAAGACAATCTCCCCTTTTGATGATGATCTAATGTTGATTGATTTTGATGAAGGTGCAAATTGACCTTTCATCATAGTTTGAAAAAAAATCTCTTCTAAAAAAATTTATGCACAAGAGATGAATAATGTTGCTCCCCTAAATATGCATGAAATAGACTTACTAACCAACATTTTACTCTTCTCCCCATTTGACAACATCAAAAGTGAGAACAAACTACATATAATTTTAAAATATTAGGATCGACATTCAAGCATGCATCTTAAATTACAAAACATTCTTCGGTAATGGTTTTGTAAAATATCTACAATTTGTAAATGGTACTAATGAAATTAATATTAACATCACTTTTTTGAAACATGATCCCTAATAAAATGATGTCTAGTTTCTATATGCTTGGTTCCTGAGTGTTGGATAGCATTTTTAATCAAACTAATATCACTAGTATTGTCACACTGAACTAGAATATGATCTTGCTTAATACTAAAATCTTCTAATTGTTGCTTTAACTGAAGGACCTGAGCAACACAACTACGAGCATCTATGTACTCAACCTCAATAATGGATAAAGCTACATAATTTTGTTTTCTAGATGACCAAGACACAAGTGATGATCCTAAAAATGACATGTGCTTGCTTTTCTATCTACTTTACATCAAAATCAACATCAATAAGAAACCAAATCACATGATAAATAATTTTTAGGATACCATAAACTAATAGTTCTATCAAATCGAAAGATATCTTTTGCTATTAAATGAGATTCTTTTAGGTTGACCTGAAAATGATCACACAAATAAACAATAAACATAATATCAGGCCTACTAGCAGCAAGGTATAAAAGTGAACCTATCATACTCCTATAAAGTTTTGATCAACAGATTTTCCTAATTCATCTAAATCAATTTTTAGATGGGCTCATAGGAGTTTTACTAGATTTAAATCTTTTCATGTCAAACTCTCAAGCAATTCATTTGTGTACTTGGTTTGACAGATGAATGTGCCATTTTCTTGTTGCTTCACTTGAAGACCTAGAAAAATTAAGTTCTCCCATCATACTCATTTCAAACTCTTTAGAATCAAAGATGAGAACTCATGGCACAAAGATTCATTTGTACTTCCAAATAATATATCATCTACATACACTTGTACCACAATCAAATCATCATCTATGCTCTTAAGGAATAAGGTGGTATCTACTCTACCCTTTCTAAATCCATGATCTATCAAAAGTTACTTAACTATCATACCAAGCACAAGGTGCCTATTTTAAACCATATAAGGCTTTCTTTAATTTATACACATGATTTGGACAATCAAGGCTATCAAATCTAGGTGGTTTCTCTACAAATACATTTTGGTCAATAAATCCATTCAAAAATGCACGTTTGACATCCATTTGAAAAAGTTTGAAATCCCTAAAACTAGGTTAAGCAAGGAGTAACCTGATAGCTTCTAGTCTTGCTACAGGTGCAAAAGATTCTTCAAAATCTATACCTTCAATTTGTGTGTACCATTGTGCAACTAACCTAGCTTTATTTCTAACAATACAACCGAATCATCTAGCTTATTCCTAAAGACCCATTTTGTTCCAATGACATTTTGATCTTGGGTCTTGGGACTAATTCCCAAACATCATTTCTTACAAATTGATTCAACTCCTCTTCCATAGAAATAATCCAAAAAGTATCATCTAATGCTTCTTCTAATTTTTTAGGTTCAACCTAAGATAAAAAAGCTGAATAATCTACAATCTCTCTACTATGTCTTCTGGTCATGAATCCTTTTGAAGGATCCTCTATAATTAGTTCCTTTGGATGATTTTTATTATATTTCCATTCTTTAGGCAATGAATCATCCACATTATCTTCTAAAGATATTTTCTTAAAATTATCAATCTCTTCATCAATCACTTCATTTCTAATGGGATCAATTAAATTTTCATCAAAATAATATGTATTTTCTTCTACAATCATTTTCTCTTATTGAAAACTCTATAAGCTCTTACTAGAAAGAGAGTATCCTAAGAAAATGCCATCATCGATTTGCAATCAAACTTACCTAAATGCTATTTTCCATTATTCAAAATAAAGCATTTACATCCAAATACATGAAAGTGTTCAATCTTAGGCTTCTTTCTAAAAAAATAATTCATAAGGTGCCTTCTTCAAAATTGGTCTAAAATAGATCCTATTCATCACAAACATGTAGTATTTACTGCTTCTGCCCAAACATATTTTGGTAATTTATACTCATCAAGCATAGATCTACTTAATTCAATTAATATTCTATTTTTTTCTCTCTACAACTTCATTTTGTTTTAGGTTCACAAAAAATTATTTCTAATCCCATGTTCATCACAATAATCCTCAAATAATTTATTTTCAAATTCATCAATTTGAACCCTATTAATCAAAAGGCCTTGTTCTCTTTGAATATATTTAGAAAACTTTCTAAACTCACCAAAAAGATCCTTGTAAGTTGCAAATAAAACCCAAGTATATCTAGTGAAATCATCAACAATCATAAAACCATATTTTCTTTTTCACCTAAGCTAGTGGTGCTAATAGGACCAGATAATTCCATGTGCAATAATTCTAATGGTATAGAAGTAAAAACAATATTTTTACTTTTAAATGAGCTTCTAGAATGCTTACCATGAATACATGCATCACAAATATAGTTTGAATGAAAATTTAATTTAGGCAATCCAACTACTAAATCAAGTTTGGCAATTTTATTAAGTGTGTGCATGTTAATATGACATAGTCTCTTATGCCATAGCCATATATCATCATGAGTGCTTTTAAAATAAAGCAAATTCCAATTCACATCATGAAACCTATCTAAATCAATGACATAAATATTTTTATATCTTTTTCCTACTAACAAAACATTTTCATTATTTTTTATAATGCAATATGATGCATGGAATACTACATTCAAACCTTTATCACATAATTGACTAATAGAAATTAAATTATGTTTTAATCCTTCTACTAGAAAAACTTTATCTAAAGTGATAAAATTCTTACAAATAGAACCAATGCCAATGATCTTTCCCTTTGCATTATCTCCATATGTAACAAATCCTCCATCACTTGATTCTAAAGTTGTGAATTTATCTTTATCTCTCTCATATGTCTTGAACATCCATTCCATGTACCACATGCCTTCTTTGATTTTTTCTTTGAAGGCATTCCTACAAAAGAAACTCACATGTTAACTTTTGGAACCCAAACATGTTTGGGTCCACATTGAAGCAAGATATCTAGCATGCATGGTTTGTGTAGTGCTTGTACCTTTTGGTACCCATACATGAGATGATTTCTTAGTATTTTGTAATTTACGTGCAAAACAATCAAATGAAATATGCCCTTTTCTATCACAATAGTTGCTCCAAACATTGGTGTTTGCATATGACTTAGAACGATAATTATAAGGTATATGAGTGGGATGTGTATGATGCAAATAATTTTAATTAAATGTTTTTTTTGATGAAGTATTATAATGAACTTGTGATTTCAAACATAATTCTAATCTTGCTTTTAACAAGATATTCTCTCTTTCAAGTTTACATACAAGTAAGGAACAATTTAATAAAGAAGTATTTTTTTTTAAATTATCACATTCATTTTTAAATCACAAAATGCATATCTAAATTTTTATTTTTCTTTTCTAAGGTTTTGTATTTTGAATTTTTTATATTCAATAACTAAATCATTAAAATAATCATCTAATTCATCATAAGATATATCATTACATATCTTGAGAATCTAAGTCGATTCTCCATTTTATAAGACATATGTTGACCTCTTCATCGGATCAAAGTACTTGATTCATTTGAATCATTGTATAAAGAAATCTTCTTCTTCTTATGGTACTTTTTTTCCTTCATATTTTTTTCTTCTTTCCACATCAATCTCTTTCTTCTTTGATTCAAGTTACGGCAACACCTCTTATGTGTTCTTTTACAATGGTAACAAATAATCCCTTCACTGCAGAAATTTCTTAGTTTGAAATTTATAGTTTTTTAGATTTTTATACCTTTGATTCTTCTTCCTTAGCAAGTTCCCAAGCCTTTTTTTTGATGACCACCTCATCACTATCACCATCGAGCTTGAGGTGTTATGCTCATACTATCATCAACTTGTAATGCAATGGCTTTTCCTTTCTCCTTCTCCTTTTCTTTGAGTTATCCATCTTATCTCTTTGAGTAATACCTGTTCATGTGCTATCAAATAACCCAAAAGCTAATCAAGTGGATAAGTAGATAAATCCTTAGCTTCAATAATAACTGTTACTTTAGCTTCTCATTCTTTTGGAAGACATCTAAGAATCTTATAAACCAACTCTTGATTCCTATATGTTTTTCCAAAAGTATCCAATGTGTTAATTATTTTCATGAATCTAGTATACATATCAGAAATAGATTCAGAAGAAGACATATGAAATAACTCATATTCATGAACAAGTCTGTTTATGTGAGCATCTCTAACTTCACTAGTTCTTTCATAAGTTATAATGAGTTTATCCCATATTTCTTTTATTGTACTTAACATATAAATTTTCATGTAATCATCAGGTAATAAATCACAATGTAAAGTATTACAAGCCCTAGCATTTAATTCATCAAGTCCCTTTTAGCTATACACCATTCCTCAAAAGATTTTTCTACTTTAATGCCATTTACTTCTACTGTGGTTGTATGATATTGATGTGTCAACATATACCACATGCGTGCATCTTGACCTCTTAAAAATGTACTAATTCTATTTTTCCAATAATCAAATGGTACTATCTAAAGTGGAGGTCTTGAGTGGATCCCTCGGTAGTGAACCCTTTGGAAAACCTTGTGCCATAGTGAAAATATCTACTCTTGGATGTTAAGCCAATAAAAGAAAGCTCGATACCAATGAATCACTATAGCACCCAAGAGATTCATGAATTGATATTAAAATTTTAAAAATCTTAAATTTTAAGTTTTAGTAGAAAATTAATTTTGATTTTATAATGACAAAATACAATTCTTAATGCAGCAAAAAATACAATAAAGTAAAAGAGATAATAGGCACACAATTTTTTATGGTTTGCCAAACCAAAAGCCTACGTCCATGTAGCCACCCACAGCTAGGAATCCACTAAACAAAAATAGCTTATAAATAGTACACTCTATATAAGAGTACAACCCTACAATAACATGTACTCTCCTATAAAGGGGCGAGTACAACCCCAATATAAATTTTACACCACAAAAAGAAAATACAAAATAATAAATAAATCTCTTACAAATATACCAAGCTATCTAATTCAAAAAATGATCTCACAACTTATAAATGATCACTTACAACTTAAAAATTTTGGCAAGATAAAATGCTCAATTAATATTGATAAGAAATAATAAAATAAATATCTTAAAGTGATCTTACTAAGATGTTTATGTTATTACAATTTGTAGACTAATATAAAAATGATTTCAAAATAAATTCACAATATTCTTTTGCACAATAAAATAAATTTCAGAAAGGAATAATTTGTTTTATTTTAACCAAAAGATTCTTTCAATTAAAATAATGATCAAAATACTTAAATAAAATTAGATCTAAGTAGGCTAGTAAGCTTTTAATTAAAAGAGATCTAGCAAATATGAAAATAATTTTAGCATAATAATTTAATTTAAAATGCTTAAAATATACTTCTAAAATAGATCTAAGAATAAATAATCTTTCAAAATAAGATTAATGAAGAAATGTTTCAAGAAACCAAGAAATTTGTAGGAAGTTAAAATTTCAACAAGTTGAAATAGATCCTACAAACTATCACAAGAGTTTTTCACAAAAAAGATGATTGAGAAACTTTGATGTGAAAAACAATGTCCAAAGACTAATCTACCAAAAAGTATAAATTGGAAAGAAAAAATAGATGGTGAAAATAGCATGAACAACTAAAAAGGATTAATATCAAGAAAAAAACTCAAGTAATTTTAAAAAGCTTGCTTAGTTGAAGATGTTGAAGCTTCCAAACCAAGGATTTTATCTTGCAATATTTGGAGAACACTTGGAAGGAAGATCTAAGAAATTTTTCTTAGATTTTCTGGAGAAATTTTGAATTTTGAATGAGGAATACCTACATGAAGAGAATGAGGGCTATTTATAGGCAAGAAGGTCATTTTGAATTATTTCAAAAAAAAATATTATTCCAACATCATGTTATCATCTAATAATTTAATATTAAATAAAAATATAATTTATATTAAATAAATATTAAATTTAAGCAGCCAAAATTCTGCTATTCACATGGGCAAGTCAAAAAAAAAAATCAAATATGGCTCTTAATATATTCAAAAACATAGCATGCATTCATTATTAAAATTAGCTAATGTTTGAAAAGTCATAATAAATTCAATTTTAATCAAATGTGGGTCATGTAACCTATCAAATTAAAGGAAAAAATCCAAGGAATCTTGGAGATGAAATCATATAAATTCCTTGATTATAAAATGACTTTGGCTAAAATACAAAATTTCACATATTTTTGTTAATTTTGAAATATATATTTAAATATTATGATACAATTTATATATAATCATATATGTTAGTTATCATATAACCTTCAAATTAAATTAAAATATTTAATTATATTAAGTAAATAAAATAATTACACTTAATAGTCATAATTTATTATCATTTATTATTTTGACAATTCAAATGCTATGTATGAAACATATAATTGAATGTTAATTAGATAGAGATTTATATAAATTAACCTCATTAAAATAATATGTTAAGTTGTGAGTAAATTGATTCATGCCAATGAACTCATATGAATTTCTAAGATAGTTATAAATGCATATAACCTAAAATATTGTATCTTGAGCTTCACATTATCCATTTTGATCTATCATTCTTCTACTCTTGTAATTTCTCAAACATATTGTGAGATGTATTTGGATATGTAATTAGAAATTGATATATCTGAAACACATAAAAATATTCATTAGAACATCCAAACATTCATTTGTTATCATCAAAATTGATCGAATTGAGCATGAGGCTTATTAAGCCAACATAGAAAACCCAAGTTAGTGTAAAGACCAACAATCATCAAACCAAAATCATGCATGCAAAAGGGAAAGGGTAGAAGAACCAAACAAGTTGCCAACCCCAAGGAAAATGAAAATCCAATCAAAGTAGAAAAGCTAGCCAAAGATAAAAAGGTACAAAGCCTAGTAAGATTGACTACAAGCCAACCAACAGAAACAACAACAATAAAGGCACCCTAAGAAAACTAACATCCACAAAATAATCTTCAACTAGCCAATCCAAGATAATACCCAAACCCAAAGCCCGTTGCGACCAAAGAGGAAGGCCAATCAGGAGGTTAAAACCATAACAACAAAAAAAAACAAAATAAAATCAACAAAATGACCACCAAGCCCAGTCAACAAAATAGAAAAAAATAATAGCCAACCAAAACCTCCATGATGCCAAAATCAAGCTGAGATAAACCACCAACAACCCGGATCAATCACCAACAAAAAAAAATGAAGAAAACAACCAAAAAATAATGAGCCATCCAAATAACCCAAAAACTACCCATAACAAAGCCACCTATCAACCACAATAGCCAAAAAAAAAAAAATATAGAAAGAAAAACCTACAATATATACATAACTCAAAAATAAGGAAAATTGTGTTACCACCACTAGACAAATAGATATATAAGCTGAAAAAAAAACTAGAACAACCTAATACACTTACAATAACCAGATAGCAAAAACTAGGCTAATCAAAAGTAAGAGATCAAAAACATAACCTAGGCAGCAATAAGAGAAAATAAGTTGATAACCACAACCCAAAGAGGGTTTAACAAAGGGTAAACAAAAGCAATGGCTTGTCAAAAATAAACACAAAAGAAACCAAGCTAAGAAATTATAATCTGAGATAAGGCAATCTAGTATTATTCAGATTAACCAAGCCTCTTAATAGTCTAGGCAATGTTTGGTTGTCAAATAAAGTGAACTGACTTAGGTTGGCACCTAAATTAGCTCAAACATTACCTTCATGAAGGATGTGGAAAATTTTAAAACACATTTGAAAAAGAATTTTTTTTGTATGATTAAGGAGATAAAATAATTTAGCATTCCCAGTTCTATTGGAAGTAAGCATGTAAAAAAGTAAGAGAGCATCAACTTCAAACCATATGTTGAGAAAACCTCTAGTCAAACAAGTTTCAATAGCTTTATTAACAACCATAAGCTCAGCAAAAACAACGTAATAGGCTTTGAGATGATAGGCAAAAGCACAAATGATAGCACCTTTAGAATCCCTAAGGATACCACCACAACCATATTTATTGGAAGCTACAAAACCATCAGTATTCACTTTAATCAAGTTATCTTTAGGTTTGATCCAATGGATAATCTAGCACCTTTATAAGGGTCCAAGTCGTGAGAATGATACTCAATTTTTTAGCCACAAATTTATAGCCTCTAAATTGAATGTTACTAATAAGATTGGCATTAAACAAAGCATGAATTTTATCTTTAGTTTTAGCGGGATCCTTTTATGGTTCATAGAAGTGCCATGATATTTAGCATCATTTCTATCCATCTAGAAAAAATCAGAGAAGGGTAATAGCAATTAAAACTTTGATATGACCTTTCATAATTTTTTTGAAACAAACTTCAAGAAGTTGATATAAAGAAAGAGAACCATGAAAATAATTGGTATTAAATAAATCATCATACCAAAAATAAATATAGAAGCAATAACACCATTGACTAAAAACATGATTTACATTTTCAATATGAAAGCAACAATAACCTTTTAATGGTCAATAACCCTTTTGTCCAAAGCAAAGAGTCCACAGGAATAAAGTTATTCAAAGTCCTCTAAGCTAAAATAAAATAGGAAATGAGAATGATATTGTTCCAAAGTTTAATAAAGACATTGGAGGGGTTCTGCTTAACTCTAATAAAATTCCAAACCTCTTTAAGAACAAAATCACAATTATAAGAAAGCTTAAAAAGAATTTGATCAGGTTAGTTAGAAAAAATGGAGATATTTCTAAATTATCAAAAAGAGAAATAGGGATATAATTCTCAAGTTTACTTTCATTCCAATTATTATTAAGCCAAAAAGAGTTAACTTTGGTAGCAGTAGTAGAGTGGGTAGATAAAAGGGTGTCAATGGAGCCATTGTTAGTCAGTTGTCTTGCCAAAGAAAAAGTACCAGAATGAATACGCAAGATATTAAGGATTCGACAACCCATGGAATGAAGCAAAGCCTTTTCCAAATTGGAGAGTCACCAACTTTATAACCGCAGATAAGAGGGTGTTTACCTTAACAATATTTTTTCATTACAAAATTAACCCAAAGGCTATCATTTTCTCTAAAATTCAACCAGAGCTTATGAGAGAAAGTGGTGATAGCTTCACGAATAGGTTTACAACCTAGAACACCTTCACCCAAAAGACCATAACATTTATGCCAAGATGTCCAATGCATTCTTTTGGTAGAGTTATTGGAGCCCCAAAAAATTTATTAAATAAGCGATCAATTGATGAGAGTAACATTAGTGGGGATAATAGTTTGAATCAAATAGAGGCATTGAATTGAGAGCTTTTAAGAAATGTGAGCTTCAAAAGTAAATGGAATTCCAAACAAAAAATTTAATTTAAAATATTTTAAATTAACTTAGCAAAGAGATGGGATCATTACGGGCCTTTAAAGAGAGGAGCACCCAAGTACTTTAGAGGTAAGTGTTGATGCTTAAAATTAGTGATATGCAGGATTTGATTGATTTTATTATTGGAGATACAAGAGGAAGTGATAAAATAGCTTTTGTTATCATTGATAGAAAGGCCACTTTCTCTACCAAATTTATTTAGAAATTACTTGAGATGCTTGATGTGATGAAAAGAAGCATTGCAAAAATAATGAAATCATCTACAAATTTTAAATGGGAAATAGGAAGACCACCAAGAGTTCTGTAGTATATACCAGGATTATTAAAGAATAAATCATTGATGCTCCTAGATAAGTTCTAAACAATGATAATAAATAATGCATCATGGGAAGAGGGAAAGAAACCCAAGGCTTCACCATTAAGCATTATCAAAAACCAAGCATTATTAATACAATTTTTAATTAAAAAAATAAATTTATCAGCCAAATAAATTTAGAATATGGAAAAGAAAGTCCCAAGAAATGTTATCAAAGGCTTTGGTAATATCTAATTTGAAAAGAATGTTGCCACCACTAGTCTTGGCATCAATATCATGAATTAATTCTTGGGCTAGTAAAATATTATCAGAAATAGATCTACCTCTAACAAAAACCAGTTTGGTTGAGAGAGATAATTTTATTAAGTAAAGGACTAAGCCTATTGGTTAGAATTTTGGAAATCAACTTATTGAAGAAAGTGCAAATATGAATAAGTCTAAAATCACTTCAATAGTTTGGATTATCTTTCTTAGGTATGAGAATGATGTAATTACCATAAAAATATCTAGGAAAAGGATTACCATTAAAAAAAATCAACCACAACCTCAATCAAATCATTTTTTTATTGTTGAACCAACATTTTGAAAAATTGAGTAGTGATACTTACAACATATTCATGCTATTAGGCACATTTTCATAAGCAAATCATTATCATCATTAGTAATAATAGAAGGAATCAAATGCAGTTTAGAAATAACTTCATTAGAGTAACTCTTACTAAGCATATTTCTAAAGTAATTGATAATGGATTCCTTAATATCATTATTCTTCGTAATCCAAACACCATTGCCATCTTTAATATTTTGAATATTATTTGAAGATCTCTTTTTTATTAATGAAAATACCTAGTATTCTATCACCATCATATGCTTACTAGCGCTTTTGGCACAAGTAAGTCTCTTCCATATTTTGGAAGTTAACAAGTTTGTCTTTCGCCTCAGTGAAGTCCTTAATCTTAGAAGGATCAGACATAACAGAGATTTCAAGATCACAAACCAATTCTTCCATATCTTTAATATTAGTAGAAAGGTTATTAAAATAATGCTTGTTCCACCAACCCAAATTTTTTTTAAGTCTTTTAAGTTTAAACCAAAGTCTATTCATCCCCATAAACAAATTATCAAGATGTAAAGGAGCTTTCCAATTATTAGCCACAACATCAAAGAATCAATATATGCTGAATTCACATGTTTGAAATCTAAAGGAGAGGATTTATGTAATCTATTAGAATTATCTTTAATAGAAACCAGAAGAGGAGCATGATCAGACAAGGTTTTACTTAAATGATCAACAGAAGTAATAGGCCATTGAGTAATCCAATGAGTATTAAAAAGAATCCAATCCAACCTTTGCCAAAGTCTAGAGTTTTGCCAAGTATAATTAGAACCCTTAAAGCCAATATCAATCAAATTACAATCAAGGATCATATTGGAAAAATCTTCCATGGAATGAATATTGGGAGTAGCCACAACTTCATTCAAGAGAATAAAATAGTGTTGAAATCACCACCCATAAACAAATGTTTGTTGAGGAAAAGCAAAATTCCTCAAATTATCCCAAAGAAGATTTCTACGGATCTATAGTAGGATGCATAAACAAAAGATCCCATAACACAATAGTCACCATAAGAGATTTGAGCATTATAAACTTATTGAAAATCCTCAATAATAGGAACCCCAAAGAAATTATTCCAAAAACACAAATTTTATTACTAAAATTATAGAAAATTCTATTGAAGCCGGTCATTCTAGCAACATGGTTATTTTTTTTGCATGAATAAGAGACTTTAGAATAATAAGTAAATAAATATTATGAATGCATAAAGATTTCTAATATGATTATGAATAGAGAGGGTACCAATTAATATTCAATAAGAAAATTAAACATAAGTAAAATAAAAAGGAGTTAAGCAAAGGTTAATTAAGAGTGGAGTGAAAGGCCATAGGAGATCTAATGTTTTTGGACAATTTGGGAGAGTAAGTTTTAACACTTTTTTCTTTTTATCATGATAAGTTTGGAAACCATTTTCTTTTCCCCTAGAGTCATCATCTAAGTGAGATTTAGTAACAATGGTCATAAATTTAGGAGAATTCTCCAAGTGTTTGGAGGGGAGTTCACCCTCTTCCAAATCCATATTAAGTTGAAAAGTAGGATTAACATGAATATCAAGATTAGAAATGAGAGACGCTGACAATTTAGAATCATTTAAAGCACAAGCAGTTAAATCCGGATCAAAAATATTTTTAGCATGCTCGACATCATTTAAATCTTCATTAAAAGCTTCATTTTCATCGATCAAAGCTGGCATAGATCATAGAATAAAAGGAAATAGAATCCTCTTTAACTTTGAAAATTTATTATTCTCTACATTAGAAATTTTCAAATTCAAAGAAGGAAAAAGGTAAATCATCCTTCCCATTTTGAAAATCAATTGAATCTATATAAATAGTAGGAGCTGAAACTTGTTCAATAGGATTAACCCTGATATCCAAGGAATCAACCTCAATAATAGCCTTCTTACCATTCTTAGGATCCGAGGCTGATTTCTGAACATAAGTAGGGATCGGCTTATGGGTAGGAACAACATTCTCTTTAGGAGGATTTCATTTTTTTCTCTTTAGGAGGATTTCATTTTTTTAAGTGGGGATAGAGAATAAAACATTATGTGATGATGGTGAATTTTACTGGGAAAAAAAATTGGGTTCTCCAATTCAACCTTCTACAAATACCCATATTTTTGAGCCAATCCAAACTTCCTTAGAGTATTTTTTATATCTAATTCCAGGATCCAGCCAAAAGGGTGAGATCACTCAACGCAGTCGAGTTGCAAAGGACCAAATAAAGCCCCAATGACAAAACATGATGGGTAACAAAATGAATGCAAATTTTAGGAAGAGATAACCACAATAGGAGATTCTTCCTTAATGAGAGGAATGACCACTTCAGAATGATGTAAAAAAAACACATGAGTAATCTAGATCATTAGAAAGTTGAATCAGGATATGCCGAGGGTTAATAAGATCAATAAAAAAAGCACCTGTAAGCTTGAGATTATGAAAAAATAGCAGATCTTATCCAAATTCGGATGATGCAAAGAAAATTTACCGACAAGAAAAATTCAAATGGTTTTTCTAGCTTTTCAACATCCACATCAGATTACATTATGGTTGACCTCTAAAGACATCAAAATGAGATTAACAAATCAACGGAGGGAAGTCTTACGAGCACTTAAAGATTTAGTAGAAGAAGTAGCATTAGGGGTTATCAAGCCCCAAAGTGTGATGCCTATGAAGCATCCATAATTTGAGATGGAGCCTAAGGAATAGAACACACATACCGATCAATGATGAAGCATCATGCAAAACGTCCATATGTCATTCAAGCTTTGAATTTGGTTAAAAATAAGGCCAAAGCCAAATAAATCCCTAATGGGGATGCCACCAAGAGGATTCAAAATCTCAAGAGAAAGCGGTCAAGGAAAGGGGTTTGGGTTTTAGGGTTTAGGGTTTAGGGTTTAGGGTTTAAGGTTTAGGGTTAAGGGTTTAGGGTTTAATGTTAAGGGTTTAGGGTTTAGGGTTTTAGGGTTTAGGGTTTAGGGTTTAGGGTTTTTTAGGATTTAGGGTTGTAGGTTTAGGGTTTAGAGTTTTAGTTTTAGAGGTAGTTTTAGGGTTTAAGATTTAGGGTTTTTTTTAAAATTAAGTAAACTTTAGGTTTAGGTTTATTTAGTTTACTTTTATTTATTTTAGTTTATTTTATTTTTTTATTTAGATTTAGGTTTGTTTTTATTTTTATTTAGTTTAGTTTATTTATTTTAGGTTTATTTATTTTAGTTTAGGTTTTTTATTTTAGTTTATTTTTAGGTTTAGGTTTAGGTTTAGGTTTATTTTTTCATTTAGTTTTCATTTTATTATATTTTTTAGGTTTAGGTTCTATTTTTATTTTTAGGGTTTAGGGTTTATGGTTTCGGGTTTTGGGTTTATTGTTTAGGGTTTAGCATTTCAAGATTTAGGGTTTAGGGTTACAGTTTGTTTTTAATTTTTGAAATTTTTTTCAATTTTTTTAAATTAAGTAAACTAGTAGGTTTAGGTTTAATTAGTTTATTTAGTTAATTTTTTTTTTATTTATTTTATTTTATTTAGGTTTATTTTTATTTAATTTAGTTTATTTATTTTAGGTTTTATTTTAGTTTAGGTTTTTTTATTTTAGTTAATTTTTTTTAGGTTTAGGTTTATTTTTTAGTTTAGTTTATTTTATTTTTTTTTAGGTTTAGGTTTAGGTTTTATTTTATTTTTTTTTAGGTTTAGGATTTTGGTTTTATTTTAGGTTTATTTTAGGTTTATTTTTTAGTTTAGGTTTAGTTTATTTTTTTTTATTTTAATTTATTTAGGATTTAGGTTTAGGTTTAGGTTTATTTATTTTAGTTTAGTTTATTTGAGTTTAGGTTTAGGTTTTTTTTTTTAGTTTAGGGTTTAGTTTTTTTAATTCATTTTATGCTTTATTTTAAGGTTTATTTTTCAATTTAGGTTTTATTTATTTTTATTTAATTTTATTTTAGCTTTATTTTTTTAGGTTTAGTTTTTATTTTATTTAGGTTTATTATTTTTAGTTTAGTTTAAGTTTTTATTTATTTTATTTTAGTTTAGTTTTTATTTTTTATTTTTTATTTTTTTTAGGTTTAGGTTTAGGTTTTGGTTTAGGTTCTATTTTATGTTTTTATTTTATTTATTTTCTTTTAATTTAGTTTTATTTATTTATTTTATTATAAGGTTTTATTTACTTTAGATTTAGGTTTTTAGCTTTTTAGGGTTTAGGGTTAGTATACGATTTAGGGTTTATTTATTTTATTTTATTATTTTTTTTAGGGTTTAGAGTTTAGGGTTTAGGATTTAGGTTTTAGGGAGTAAGGTTTAGGGTTTTGGGTTTTACAGTTTAAGGTTTAGGGTTTAGGGTTTAGTTTTAGGGTTTAAGATTTTGGGTTTAGGGTATATGGCTTAGGGTTTAGGTTTAAGACCAAGGGTTCATGTTTTAGTTTAGGGTTTAGGATTTTTGGTTTTTTTAATAGAGAATAAATTCAGATTCAACATTTCTTCTTTTTGATTTCATCAACCAACACACCATGTTTTCTAAAACATAAGCGACAACGTAGATAAAAAATGAGCTCACATAGAGCAAATCAAAAACCCTAGATAACTAGGCTTCTCTTTATAAAGACAATTCCATAAGCGACAATTGGATCACCATTCTTTAGTTTCTCCAATTCCCCAAACCACCCGACCTCTCAGTAGCATGATCCACCATCATATCCTCGATCTCTCCCTTTCCACCACCACGTAACCTCCATTGCTCCTCCACCTCCATAACCACTGCCGACCATCACCTCCATATCCACCGGCACCTCAGATCCCCCCACTGTGTTAACCTCGTTTGCCTTGCTTTCCTAGATCTAGATTGAATGCGGTTGGATGATGTTCCTGCCATCAAGGTTCATTCTTAGGGTTTAAGTTCTTTTTTAGAAAAATTAGGGGAATTTTATTGCCATAAAGAAAAAGTACAAAGTCCTTAGAGGGGGTAAATTTCTAAACTAATGCTCAAAGAGCCATAATAAGTCCTAAAGAGATAAACCCCCTAACTATTACAATAATATAAGGAAACAAACAAAGCAAAAGTAAAACCAAATCAGCAAAAATAATAGATCCATGTGTGCAACAGCAACATCCACTAGGTCCTTTTGATACTAGCAAGATCACACAAGATTCTCCCAACCTATAAAGGAATCTATACTAATGAAAGGATGAGTACAATTAAGCAAGCATAAAGAGTATGAGCAAAGAAAAGGAGCAAAGTAAAGAAAAGGCTCTTCATTACAATCATCTCAAGGAACACACTATATGTAAGCATCCAAACGAAGAAGGGTTGCAATTACATATAGTGCTACTAATAAAAGAAGATAGGGAGGGAAACATCAAGGCCATCATTTCATACCTCTTGTTCCCATCATCCCAAGTCCATCATCTTGCAAGGCGCAAACTCCTCAAGCGACATAATAGCCAACCACAAAGCCACCAAAACAAATAAGCCCAATAAGGAAAAATCAAATAACCATCGGGGACAAACAATATTAGGAACACCACTAAAGCCACCACCAAAGTAATAGGAACATCAAAGGGAGCAAGCATGACCTTAACAACACAAACTAGAAAAAAACCAAGACCAAAAAAAACACAAGAGCTCATGTCCTCCACAAGCAAATAGGAAAAAGATGGCTATCACCCAAACCTAAAAAGCGATGAGCCAAGAGGAGAACCATAGCGACAACACATGTCAAATGAGCAAGAAAGAAAGGCCAAAATAGCCACCCATCCATCCAACCCAAAAATAGCCAATAACCAACTAGCCACCCAACCAACCACACGGTAGAAAATTAAAATTGAAAGACCAACATCATCCATCATGCCAAAACCACCCAAGATAACCAAGAAAGTGTAGAAGTAAATAGTAGCATCCACCAAACCCAACCAAAGCGTATAAATTTGATCAGGGTAGGTGAATAGCTAGCCAAAACTAAATGATGCAAAGACCGTAAGATAGATTAAAAGCCATCCATCGAGAGTAATACAATAGGAACACCACCAAAGCCAACATAAAAAAGGAGAAATATCAATGAGTGCAAGCATCATAACCATAGCCAAGTTAGGCACCAATACACCAAACCAAGTCACCAGATCTCAAAGAAAACAACAGCCAGTAAACAACCATCAACCAGCCAACCCGAAATAACAACAAAAACAAAAGCAGTTACAACCAAGAGAGGAAGACAATTATAGGAAGAGGTTGAAACGATAACTAAAAGAAACAACCCCAAACAAGTAAAACTGATCACCAAAATCTAATCTACAAAAAAAGAAGAAATAATAGTCAACAAATAACCTCCACCTTGCCAAATCTAATCCAAAATTAGACCACCAACATCCCCTCTGATTTGCCACCAACAAAAGTGAATAACCACCAACACCAACAAAAAACCCAACTAGCACTAGCCTACAATGCCACCTAGCCAACCACCAGTAGAAAATCCAACTCAATTAAAGAAACCGGCCAGATATGGCAAACCCATATAAAAATAGCGAAAAGCCACCACCCAAATGAAGGTCACCAAAAATAACCAAGCAACAATAATCACCCAGCTAGACAAATAGTTCCCACCAAACTGAAGAAACCATAACAACCCAGGAAAAAAAATAGGAACCACCCAGTAGCAACCACAGGCCATCCCAAAATCAGGAGCTCAAAAACAAAACCCAGCACTGGCCCAAGAGTGAAAATAAGCAAATGGACACAACCTAAAGAGGGTTTTACAAAGGGGAACCAAAAGCAATGGCTCATCAAAAACAAAAAAAACCAAGCTAAGAAAATTATAATCGAGATAAGGTAATCTGATGTTATCCAGTTGACCAAACACATTAAAGTTTAGGCAAATTTTGATTGTCAAATAAAATGAAATCAGATAAGTTGGCACCTAAAGTAGCCAAGAAATCAGCATAAGCATTACCTTCACAAAGGATATAGGAAATTTTATATATATTTGAGTATGATTGAGAAGATAAAATAAATAAATAAACATTATTGTTCTATTAGAGTTTAGCATGTCAGAAGCAAGAGTGCATCAACTTCAATCAAGATGTTTAGGAAACCTTTATTCAAACAAATTTTAATAGCTTTATTGGTATCCATAAGCTCAGCATAGATAATAGAACAGGCTTTGAGAGGATAGGCAAAAGAATAGATGACAGTACCTTTAGAATCCCTATGAATACCACCATATCATATTGTTAGAAATAGAACCATCAATTCACTTTAATCAAATTTTCTTTGGGTTTGATCCAATGGATAATCTAGATCTTTTATAAGAGTCAACATCGGTGATGATACCCAATTTAGCCTAAATTTATAGCCTCTAAAATGAATGTTACTAATAAGATTGGCATTAAACAAAGCATGAAATTTTTCTTTGGTTCTAGCCAAGATCCTTTTATGGCTCATAGGAATACCACGATATTTAGCATCATTTATGTCCATCCGGATGAACAGATAAGGGTAATAAACTAGAACTTTGATATGACCTTTCAATTTTTTGGAAATAGACTTCAAGAAGTTGATATATGGAAGAGAGCCATGAAAGTAGTTGGTATTAAATAAATCATCATACCATAACCATAATTTAGAAGTAGCACCATTGACAAAAACATGATTAACATTTTCAATATGAAAGCAACAATAGCACTTTGAAGGCAAATAAAACCTTTTATTCTAGAGCAAAAAGTCCACAGGAATAAAGTTATTCAAAATCCTCCAAGCTAAAATGAATAAGAAATGGGAATGATATTGTTCCAAAGTTTAATGAAAACATTAGAGGAGTTTTTCTTATCTCTAATAAAAATTCAAACCTCTTTAAGAACAAAATCACCATTGTAAGAAAGCTTAAAGAGAATTTGGTCAGTTTGTTAGAAAATAGGGATATTTCTAAAGTTATCTAAAATAGAAATAGGATATAATTCTCAAGTTTGTTTTCATTCCAAGTGTTATTATGCAGAAAAGTTAACTTTGATAGCTGTAGTAGAGTGGGTAGATAAAGGAGTCAATAGAGCCATTGCCAATCCAATTGTCTTGCCAAAGAAAGAAGAACTTGAATGAATACCCCAAGATATTAAGGGTTCAACAAATTTAATGGAGCAAAGCCTTTTCCAAAAGAGAGTCACCAACTTTATAAGCATAGATAAGAGGGTGTTTACCTTGGCAATATTTTTCATCATAAAATTAGTCCAAAGGCAATCATTCTTTCTAAAATTCCACCAGAGCTTATGAGAGAAGGCAGTAATAGCTTCACAAATTGGTTTACAATCGAGACCACCTTCCCCCAAGGGACCACAACATTTATCTTAGGAAGTCCAATGCATTATTTTAGTAGAATTATTGGATCCCCAAAAAAATTTATTAATCAAGTGATCAATTCTGATAAGAGTAGCATTAGTGGGATAATAGTTTGAATCAAATAAAGAGGCATTGAATTGAGTGCTTTTAAGAATAGTGAGCCACCAAGGAAAGTAAATGAAATTCCCAAATAAATTTTATTTAAAATTTTTTGAATTAACTCATCAAAAGATGGGATCATTTGGGACCTTTAAAAGGAGCACCCAAGTACTTAAGAGGAAGGTGTTGATGTTTAAAGTTAGTGATATGCATGATTTGATTATTTTTATTATTGGAGATGCTTGAAGAAGTAATAAAATAGCTTTTGTTATCATTGATAGATAGACCACTTTCTCTACCAAATTTATTTAAAAAAAATTTGAGATTCTTGATATGATGAATAGAAGCATTGCAAAAATAATGAATCATCTACAAAGCTTAAATGAAATAGGAAGACCAAAGATTCTATAATACATACTAGATTGTTTAAGAATAGATCATTGATGCTCTAGATAAGTACTCAACAATAATAATAAATAAGGAGAGATAAAGGATCCCCTTATCTTAGGCCATGGGAAGAAGGAAAGAAACAAGGCTTCCCCATTAAGAAAATAGAAAACCAAGCATTATTAATACAATTTTTAATAAGAAGATAAATTTATCAAAAAAACCCAAATAAATTTTAGAATATGGAAGAAATCCCAAGAGATATTATCAAAAGCTTTGGTAATATCTAATTTGAAATAGAATGTTGCAACCTCTAGTCTTAGCATCTAAATCATGAATTAATTTGTGAGCAGAGTATTAAAAAAATAGATCTACCTCTAACAAAACTAGTTTGGTTTAGAGATAATCTATGAAGTAAGGACTGAGCTTGTTGGTTAGAATTTTGAAATCAACTTATTGAAGGTGCAAAGACTAATAGTCTAAAATCACTCCAATAATACGGATTATCTTTCTTAGGTATAAGAACAATAGAAGTGCTAGAAAAATATCTAGGAAAGGATTACCATTAAAAAATCAACCACAACTACCAAATCATTTTTAATAATAACCAGCATTTTTGAAAAAATTGGTAGTGAAACCCTCAACCCGACAATGAATCTATGTTCATGCTATTAAGAACTTTAAAATTTCCTCTTCATTAAGTACAATAGTAAGCAAATCATTATCATTATTTATAATAGAATCAATCAAGAGATTTAGAAATAGCTTCATAAGAGCAACTCTTATTAAGCATATTTCTAAAGTAATTAATGTTTGAATCCTTAATATCATTATTCTCCATAATCCATTCTCCATTGTCATCTTTAATTTTTTGAATATTATTTAAAGCTCTCTTTTTATTAACTAAAGCATGGAAATATCAATATCTAAGATTTTGTCACCATTCATAATATGTCTAGTAGCTTTTTTCCAATAAGTCTCTCTTATTTTAAAAAATTAACAAGTTTATATTTCACCTTAGTGAAGTCCTTAATCTTAGTAAGATCAGGCATAATGGAGACTTCAAGATCACAAACCAATTTTTCCATTTCTTTAATATTAGCAAAGAGGTTTTTGAAATAATGCTTGTTCCACCAACCCAAATTTTGTTTAAATCTATTAAGCTTAAACCAAAATCTATTCATCCCCATACTCGAATTGTTAGGATGTAAGGGAGTTTTCCAATTGTTTTCCACAACATTAAAGAAATCAATATGCTGAATCCACATGTTCTAAAATCTAAAATGAGAGAAATTTTTTTATTCTATTAGAGTTATGTTTAATAAAAACCAAAACAGGAGCACGATCGGATAAGGTTCTACTTAAATGATCAAAAAAAGTAATAAGACATTGAGTAATCCACTAAGTATTAAAAAGAATCTAGTACAACCTTTGCCAAAGTCTAGAGTTTTGCCAAGTAAAATTTGAACCCTTAAAGCCAATATCAATCAAATTGCAATCAAGGATCATATTGGAAAATTCTTCCATTGAATGAATATTAGAGAGCAACCACCACATTGAAGAGAATAAAATAGTGTTGAAATCCCCACCAACAAACCAAGGTTTGTTGGCGAGGTAGAAAATTCCTCAAATTTTCCCAAAGAAGATTTCTACCATATCTATTACAAGATGCATAGATAAAAGAAAAACACAATAGTCACCATAAGATATTTGACCATTGACAACTTGTTGAAAATCATCAAGAATAGAAACCTCCAAAAATTATTCCAACCAAATTTAATTACTAACATTAGAAAAATTTATTAAAATTAATCATTCTACAACATGGTTAATTTTGTTTGCATGAATAAGAGGCTCAAAAATAATAAGTAAAGAAATATTATGAATATGACAAAGGTTTCTAATACATTTATGAATAGAGAGGATACCAATCCCTCTAACATTCCAAACAAGAAAATTGAACATAAAGAAATAAAAAGGGGGTTAAGAGATGGTTAATTAAGAGAGGAGAGGGAGGTCACAATAGATCTAGTGTTTTTGGACAATTTGGGAGGGAAGTTTTTAACATTGTTTTTCTTTTTAAGATAATAAGTTTGGAAACCATTTCCTTTTCCCATAGAATCATCATCCAAGAAGAATTTATCAACATTAGTCATAGGTTTAGTGGAAATCTCCTATATATAAGTGAGTTCTCCTTCTTCCAGGCCATTAGAATTTATTATAGGAAAATGTCCTTCAAGTATAGCAAGCGAGGGAGCTGAAACAAAATTATTAAGAAGGAAAGTGTGAACATCAAGCCCTTCTTCTTCAATACCCAGATTATTAGACAAAACCAAATCTTTTTTGAGAATTTAAATCATCCTAAACTAAAGTAAAGTCAAATTTTTCAAACTGAATATCATGAGAAACCAAAGCCATATTCTCCATTGAATTCAAATGATGCATAACATTGATATCCTTATTAATATTTTCAATTTAAGCTTCATTTTTGTCAATCAAAATCGGTAAGGATGCATGGATTGACTTAGAGGAAAAAGAATCATCATCCAAAAGTTTAGAGAAATTATTATTTTCCATATTAGAAACCTTCAATTTCATAGAAAAATAAGAGGTAAAATAGCCTTATTAAGAACATTCAATGAATCCTTTTTTTTTAATTAACTTTTTGATATTTAACAGTGGTCAACTTAGGGTTAGAAATAATAGTTTTCTTAACAAAAATTTTCTTTTTTTAGGTGAGGATGCATAATGAAACATTCAAAATTATCATGCCCATGGATTTTACAATGAGAATAAAAGATAGGAAATTTTCAAAATCAATATAACTATCTATGTTTGGTAATATCCAATTCAACAAGGATTCTAGCCACAAAAGGTCAAGATTTTGTAGATGTTGCCTGATCAATTTGCAACAACTAACCAAATAAAGCACCCACAGTAAAGAGGAATTGATGATTAACGAAATGAATTTGCATATTGGGGAGAGAAATCCAAACCAAAATGATTAGGGATTCTTCCCTAATATCAAATAGTGGAGTCCATTTCAACAACCTCATTTGATTGAAAATAAAATAAGAATGATGAGCAAAAGCACACGAGTAATCCAAATCATTAATTAACTGAATCAAAATATTATGGGGATCAGTTAAACTAATCGTAAAAGCACCCAAAAGTTTTAGACTATGAGGAAAGTGTGAATGTTTTCTAGATTCGGCCTATGAAGAGTAAACTTTCCAACCAAACTAAATTCAAATGGCTTAGCAAGCTTTTTCACAATCAGATCAGAGCACATAACTGTAGGCATGGTTTGAAAAGAAGTCAAAACAAGTTTCAAGTGTTCACCTGAACAACTAACCTTACTAGTGAGGACATCTTTGAATGATTTTGAAGCAACCAAAGCCAAGGTAGTTGATGATCTAGTAGGATTCATTGGATCCATTGGTTTCCCCCATGGAATCATTAAGGATGACACCAAGCTATGGTATCACTCCAAGTAAAACATGAAAGCGGCCAATGGCCACCAATTCCAGAAAGAATCCAGTGAGAATCAAGCTAAACAGTCGTCAAGCATTAGCCAAAATTTCAAAATTGAAAGGGAAAAGGGGAACCACTAGAGCATGAGGTTGAGGGCTCGGGTGGTGGGTGGGTATACAAAGGGCATGGATGTAGTCAACGTGAGTTGATGACTCACGCCTACTAGGAATTTAGGGTTTAGGTTTATTTTTAGTGTTTATGGTTTGGGTTTAGAACCCAAACCTAAACCCAAAAGTAACAAAAATAAATTTAAAACCCAAACCCAAACCTGTAGGGTTTTATAGGCATTAGGGTTTAGGGTTTTGGGAGGGTTTAGGGTAGATTAGGGTTTAGCATTTAGGATTAATGTAGGGAGGGAGGCCTAGGGCTTTAGGTTGCAGGTTTAGGGTAGAGTTTATGGTCAGCTTTTGGGTTTAGGGTTTTAAAAAAAAATGAACCCGTAGTAAGTTTATTTAGTTTACTTAATTTATTTTATTTATTATAGTTTACTTTATTTTATATTTATACTGAGTTTAGTTTATTTAAAGTTTATTTATCTTTAGCCTAGGTTTTATCTTGTTTATTTTTTTCAAGTTTCACTTTTATTGAGTTTATTTATCTTATCTTAGGTGGTGCCTTTTTAGGGTTTAGGGCTCAGATTTAGGGCCCAGGTCAGTGGCCTGGCTGGCCCAGGGCCCAGGGGGCCCAGAGCCCAGTAGGGCTCAGGGCCAGCCTGGGTCAGGTTTTTGGCCTGGGGCAGCCCAGGCCTGGGCCCAGGTATTTTGAGTTTTGGGTCTGGGGCCTGGGGTCCCAGGGTTTAGGCTGGGCCCAGGGCCCAGGGCCAGGGTAGCTTCTTTGGCTTTTGGTTTAGGGATGTGGTCAGTTTTTTTCATTTTTCTTCATTTTTTCTTATGATTCAGGGTTTAGGGCCTAGGTTTGTGGTTTCCGTGCCTTAGTAGGTTTATCTCAAATCAAAATAGCAGGTTTATGTTTTTATTTTAGATTTATTTTTATTTATTTTAGTTTATTTTATTTTATTTTTATTTAGGTTTACATTTTAGTTTATTTTATTTATTTTAGGTTTATTTATCTTAGTTTTAGGTGTTTTTTTAGTTTATTCTTAAGTTTAGCTTAGTTTTATGTTCAATTTTTTAGTTTAGTTTTATTTTATTTTATTTTCTTTTAGGTTTAGGTTTTATTTTTTTAGGTTTAGGTTTAGGTTTTTAGGTTTTATTTTAGGTTTATTTTAGGTTTTATTTTATCTATTTTAGGTTTATTTTTTTTTTTTATTTTTATTTAGTTTGGGGTTAGGTTTTTTATTTTAGGTTTATTTATTTTAGTTTAGGTTTAGGTTTATTTTAATTTGTTTAGGTTTTTAGTTAATTTTGAATTTATTTTATTTTAGGTTGATTTTATTTTAATTTTTCATTTACATTTTAGTTTATTTAGGTCTTTAGTTTTAGGTTTATTTTATTTCTAGTTTTGTTTAGTTTTATTTATTTTATTTTAGTTTAGTTTTATTTTTATTTTATTTTATTTTTTTAGGTTTAGATTTTGTAAGTTTAGGTTTAGGTTTTATTTAGGTTTTTTATTTTATTTTATTTTATTTATTGTTAAGGATTTTTACTTTTATGTTTTGTTTAGTTTAGTTTTAGGTTTTTAGGTGGGGTTATTATTTAGGGTTTAGGGTGGTGGTTGTGGGTAGGTTTTAGGATTTTGGGTTTAGGTTTAGCTGGGTTTTTTTTATTTTATTTAGGTTTAGGTTTTTAGGTTTTAGGTTTAGGTTCAGCTTTAGTTTAGGGTTTAGGTTTTTTTTAAGAGAGAACAAATTCAAATTTCAACAACCACATAACACACAAAGTTTTCTAAGACATAAGAAACAACATAGATTAAGAATGAGCACACATAGAGCAAATCAAAAAACCCTAGATAACTAGAGTTGTCTCTACTATAAAGACATAGTTCAATAAGTACCAAATCATATTGACCATTCTTTAGTTTCTTCAAATCCCATATGAACCACCCCAGCCTCTCGAGTAGCAGGATCCACCATCTATCTCTACCCTCTCGCCACCATGATGTATCATCGCTCCTCCTCTTACATACCACCACTACTCAACACCACCTCATATCCACTAGCACCTCAAATCACCACCATACTATGATAATCACCCTCTCCCTTTGCCTCCACCACCATATCTAGATTATTTCTTCAAGCTACCAATTCTAGCTTATTTATTTTATTTTATTTAGTTACATAGATTTAGTTATGGGGATGGTAGGAGTTGTAGGGAAGGAGGTGGTTAGGAGAGAAGGCCTGTGGAGTGGTCAGGGTATTTAATAGATAGGGTTCAGTGGCCTAGGGTCAGGTTTTATTTTGGCCTAGTTTTAGGGTCTGTAGGTAAGATCAGTTTGGGTTTAAGGTCAGTTTGTGGTTAGTGGGTTAGTCAGATTTATTTGGGCTTTTAGGGCTCTCTTGTGGAGGCAGTAGGTTTAGTAGGATAGGTTATGATCAGGGATCATGATAGGGTTTGGGCTGTTAGGGTTGTGGTTAGGGTAAGATAGGGCCTAGGTAGGTAGATTTTGTAGGATTTAGGGCTCTTAGGGTTTTCAAGGACAGGTAGGTATATTTTAATATTTAATTTTATATTTAGTAAGTTTATTTATTATTTTTAGGTTTTATTTTTTTGTTTTTTTGTTATGTTTAGCCATATTATTTTAGTTTAGTTTTAATTATTTATTAGGTTGGTTTTATTTTATTTTAGCTTTTAGTAGGTTTTATTTTATTTAGTTTAGGTTTTAGGTTATTTTTAGGTTTGTTTTAGTTTACATTTGGTTTAGTTTTAATTTATTTATTTATTTATAGGTTTAGGTTTAGATTTAGTTTATTTTAGGTTTAGGTTTAGGTTTTATTTATTTTTAGTGTAGGTTTAGTTTTATTTATTTTTATTTAGGTTTAAGTTTTTTTTATAGTTTAGGTTTAGGTTTTAGTTTTGGGTTTAGGGTTTTGGTTTATTTTAACAATGAACAAATTTATTCACATTTCTTCTTTTTCTATTTCATCAACCAAGTAACACACCAAGTTTTCTAAGATAAAAGTGACGACATAGATCAAAAATGAGCATACATAAAGCAAATCAAAAACCCAAGATAGCTAGAACCATCTCTACTATAAAGACATAGTTCATAAGTAGAGGAGCACCATTCTTGTTTCTCCATTCCATCAAGACCTCACCTCAGTTGATCCACCATCATATCCCCGATCTCTCTCTCTACCACCACCACAGTTGTATCCTCCATCACTCCTCTCATCACCATAACCACCTCTGCTCTGACCACCACCTCCATATCCACTAGCACCTCCAAATTCCCCACCACCATCAGGATAACCAGCCTCTCCACCGCCAGATCTGTCCTAGGCCTATCAGGTGATGTTCTATCATCTTATGCCTATTCTGGTTTAGTTTGAGTCTATTAGGTTTTATGATTTAGATTTATTTTATTTTATGGTTTAGTTTTGGGTTTTGGGTTTATGCTTTTGTGGTTTTAATTAGGGTCAGGGTTTTTTTTAGGTTTTTGTGGTTTAGGGTTTATTTTAGTTTTGTGGGTTTAGGTTTTTTTAATTGTCAACATGTTTAAGGTTTATTTAGTATATTTGGTTTATATTTTATTTATTTTAGTTTAAATATTTTTTATTTTATTTAGGTTTATTTTTAATTTAATTTAGTTCTTTATTAATTTTGGTTTTATTTAATTTAGTTTTATTTTATTTTTAGTTTATTTTTTAGGTTTAGTTTATATTTATTTATTAGTCAGTTTATTTTATAGTTTGTGTTTTAGTAGGTTTAGGTTTTATTTCATTTGGTAGGTTTATTTTAATTTATTTTTAGTTTTTATTTTTTTATAGTTATTTAGTTTTATTTTATTTATTAAGTTTATTTTATTTTAATTTTATCATTTTATTTGGATTTTATCTTTATGTATTTTTATTTAGTAGTTAAGATTAATAATAGTTTTATTTTATATTTATCTTGGTTTAAGTTTATGTTTATTTTATTATTATTTATTATTTAGGCTCATTTTATTTATTATTTAGGTTTTAGTTAGCTCGCTTTAGTAGGTTTAGGGTTAGTATTAGTAGGGTTCAGTTGGGCTCAGGAGGTGTCTCTGGGGTTTGGCCTAGTATATCATTAGTGGTAGGGTTTTAGGCTTTATGGTATTATGGGCTGGGTTTAGGCTCAGTGGCTAGGGTTAGGGTTATCATTTAGCTCAGTGGTAGGTTTATTTCTCTGGCCAGGCCCAGTGGCCTGGTAGTATTAAGGCCTGATTAGTATGGGATCAGATAGCATCAGTGTAATTATTTTAGTTAATTTTATTTTTTATTTTTATTTATGTCTATTTTTATTTTTTGTTTAACTTAGTTTATTTTATTTTAGGTTATTAATTTTAGTTTATTTTGTAAGTTTAAGTTTAGGTTTACGTTTATTTTTAAGTTTAGTTTTATTTTTATTTTATTATTTAGGTTTTGGTTTTATTTTTTATTTTTAGGTTTAAGAGTAAGTTTTTATTTTATTTTTTTTGGGTTTAGGTTTTAGGTTCTTATTTTAGGTTTATTTTTATGTTTTATTTTTTAGTTTAGGTTTAGGATTATTTTTATTTTGTTTTCCTTCATGTTTATTTATATTAGATTAGGTTTTTTATTCTACTATTTTTTGTTTAGGTTTAGGTTTATGTTTATTTTTTAGTTTTGTTTTAGTTTTATTTTATTTTTTAGTTTTATTTATTTTTTACTTTTAGTTTTAGGTTTAGGTTTTTATTTTATTTTTTAGGTTTATGTTTTAGATTTTTATTTTAGGTTTATTTTAAATTTTATTTTTTAGTTTTCATTTAGGTTTAATTTTAGTTTATTTAATTTTATTTAGTTTAGGTTTTGGTTTAGGTTTAGTTTATTTTAGGTTGAGGTTTAGGTTTTATTTATTTTAGTTTAGTTTATTTTAATGTAAGTTCAATTTTATTTTATTTTTATTTTAGGTTTAGGTTTTTTTTAGTTTATGGTTTAGGTTTTATTTTAGGGTTTAAGATTTTGGTTTTTTTCCTCTAATAGAGAATAAATTCTGATTCAACATTTCCAATTTTTTATTTCATCAACCAAGTAACACACCAAGTTTTTTAGACACAAGTGATGGCATAGATCAAAAATAAGCATGCATAGAGCAAATTAAAAATCCTAGATAAGTTGAATCGTCTCTACTGTAAAGACACAGTTCCATAAGCAGCAGATCAGATCAGCCATTCTTTAGTTTCTCTTGTTTCCATCAGGACCACCCCGGCCTCTCGAGTTGCAAGATCTACCATCATATCCCCGATCTCTCCCTCCACCACCACCACAATTGTATCATCCATTGCTCCTCCCTCCACCATAACCACCTCTACTCTGACCACCACCTCCATATCCACCAGTGCCTCCAGATCCCCCACCAGCACTGCGATAACCACCGCCTCTACCTTTGCCTCCACTGCCAGATCTAGACTGAGCCTTATTGATGATGATGTTCCTGCCGTCAAGGTTCTACCCATTTTTAGGGTTTAGGTTTAGGTTTAGTTCTAGATGGTTTTAGGGTTTATTTTTTAATTTATTTAGCCACTTTAGGTTTATGTTTAGGGTTTGGGGTTTAAAATTTAGGGTCCAGCATTAGGGTTTAGGGTTTACAGTTTAGGGTTTAGGGTTTTAGGGGTTAAGCTTTTAAGGTTTATGGTTTAGGGTTTAGGGTTTTTTGGTTTTAGGGTTTAGGGTTTAGGGTTTTTTAGCTTTTAGGTTTTAAGGTTTAAGATTTTTTTTTAATTAAGTAAACAGGTTGGTTTAGGTTTATTTAGCATATTTAGTTTATATTTTATTTATTTTTGTTTACTTTATTTTTTTATCTTTATTTAGGTTTATATTTTAATTTTATTTAGTTTAGTTTATTAATTTTAGGTTTATTTAATTTTGTTTAGGTTTTTTATTTTAGTTTATTTTTTAGGTTTAGGTTTAGGTTTATTTATTAGTTGAGTTTTATTTATAGGTTTAGGTTTTTCTTAGTTTAGGTTTAGGATTTATTTTTTTTATTTTGGTTTATTTTTATTTATTTAGGTTTATTTTTTTAGGTTTATTTTTTTAGGTTTATTTTAGTTTATTTTATTTTAGGTTTATTTTATTTTATTTTATGTTTAGTTTTATTTTATTTTTTTTATTCTATGGTTTATTATATTTTAGTTTAGTTTAAGTTTTTATTAATTATATTTTAATTTATTTTTTTATTTTAGGTTTTTTAGGTTTAGTTTTAGGTATTTATGATATTTCATTTTTTTTATTTTATTTAGGTTTATGCTTTTTTATTTACTTTATTTTTATGTTTTATTTAGTATAGGCTTAGGTTTTTAAGTTTTTATGGTTTAGGGTTTATGGTTTAGGGTTTATCATTTAAGGTTTATGGTTTTAAGGTTTAGGGTTTTATGGCTTAGGGTTTAAGGTTTAAGGTTGGGGTTTAGGGTTTTGGGTTTAAGGTTTAGTGTTTAATCTTTTGGGTTTAGGGTTTAGGGTTAGTTTAGGCTTTAGGCTTTACTCTTTAAGCTTTAGGTTTTTAGTGTTTAGGGTTAGGGTTAGTTTAAAGTTTATGGTTTAGGGTATTAAGGTTTAGGGTTTAGGGCTTAGGGTTATTGTTAGGGTTTAGGGTTTAGGGTTTAGGGATTAGGGTTTAAGATTTAGGGATATAGGTTTAGGGTTGTAGGTTTAGGTTTAGGTTTAGGGTTTTTTAGGGTCTAGGGTTTATGGAGGGATTAGTATTTAAGGTTTAGGGTTTTTTTTTATAAATTATGTAAACCGATAGATTTAGGTTTATTTAGTTTATTTTTTAATTATTTTAGTTTATTTGATTTTTTATTTTTATTTAGGTCTTTTTTTATTTATTATTTTTCTTAGTTTATTTTATTTAGGTTTATTTCTTTTAATTTAAGTTTTTTATTTTAGTTTATTTTGTTAGTTTAGGTTTAGATTGCTGTTTATTTTTATTTTATTATTTAGGTTTTGGTTTTTATGTTTTATTTTTTATTTTTAAGTTTTGGTTTAGCTTTTTATTTTATTATTTCAGGTCTTGGTTTTAGGTTTTTATTTTAGGTTTATTTTTAGTTTTATTTTGTTGTTCTAGTTTAGGATTATTTCTAGTTTATTTATTTTTTTTAGTTTAGGGTTTACGTTTAGTTTATTTTAGATTTAGGTTTAGGTTTAAGTTTTATTTATTTTAGTTTAGTTTATTTTAGTTTTGGTTTAGGTTTATTTTATTTTGTTTATTTTAGGTTTAGTTTTTTTTTAGTTTAGGGTTTAGGTTTTATATTTTATTTTTTTTAGGTTTATTTTTTTAGGTTTATGTTTTTATTTTATTTTCTTTTATTTTTATTTTATTTTTATTATACATTTGGGTTTTATTTTATTTAGGTTTTTTATTTTTAGGTTTATTTTATTTTATTTTAGTTTAGTTTTTATTTTTTTAATTTATTTTTAGGTTTAGGTTGAGGTTTTAGTTTAGGTTTACATTTTATTTTATTTTATTTTATTTTATTTAGGTTTATGTTATTTTATTTTTAGGTTTTATTTAGTTTAGGTTTAGGTTTTTAGGTTTTTAGGGTTTAGGGTTTAGGGTTTAGAACTTAAGGTTCTTTTTAGGAAACCCCATATAAGGGAATTTTATTGCCGCAAAAAAAGGATTACAAGGTCCTTAAGAGGGGATAAACTTAGAAACTACTGCTCAAAGAGCTACAAACAACCTAGAGATTAAATCCCCTATCTAGTTATAATCAAAACAAAGCAAAAAAAGGAAAGCAAAGAGATAAAGATAGATAAAAAATAAAAGCCAATGGACCATCTTCATCAAAGGCTCTTGAGAATGAGAGAAGTCGATGCCTTCATTAGAGAAATAGCATAGAATCTACAAGCATCTAGGTGAAAAAGTTAGCACAATTAAAGCAATACAGATCAAATTAAAGGTGAAAACAGAATAAAATGAGTGAATTATAGAAGATTTAGTAAGAGTAGGCTCAAGCTTAGTCACACAAATTTGGGGCAGCCACAAACATAAGCATCCAAACTTCCAATGAACAGTTACTTCACAAGTGCTACTACCAACCAAAAGATGAGTGAAATCATTCCAGCCTTCATAGCCTACATACCTGAGGTGGAACATCTTCCATTTAGAGGAGATGATATGGTCTTTAGTACCTGCATACACAATATAAAAGAAGGAAACATTGATCGGTATGGTAAAGGGATGCCACCTACCCCAATATAGGATATGTATCACCAAATAATGCCCATAAGGCATGAGAATGCACAACCAACAAAATCCCAAACTAGCTGAAAATTTTGGGCACATCCACCATATTGATAATAAGACCACAACAATACATATACATATCAAAGAGAGTCAAGCAAAAACATAACCAGTGAGCTAATAGAAAAATCAAGGCCACAACTAAAGGGGTGAAATACACTACAATCATCAAAGTAAAAGGCCAAGCTTGAATCCAAAATAGTAGCCATTCAGGATCAACAATACAGATTTTAATAGTCCCCTTGATAATAGCATGATCTCAACTGTAATTGCACAAGTTTAACAGATCCAAAGGGACAGATCTGATGATTATCCAATCAACAATTAAGAAAACAAGAAACCATCCACAAAAGCTAGCCTACAGTGCATAATATCCAGAAAGAGCATGGTGGCAAACACCAAAATAGCAAAATAGATACTGAACCTGACAATGATTTTTGAAGGCAACACCAAAACTTCAAAGAACCAAAATGACAGTAAGAGAGGGAGTCAAGAAACAAAACCAGCCGTGAAAGGAAAGAACATAAATGGGTAGTAAATAAAACACTTTGTCATTGTAGGTTGGGAAAAGGGGCAGCACAAACCCAAATGGCAAATGAAAAAGGACCCAACCAAAAGCAAAACAACCAACAACAAACCCACAGTTGGGAGAACAAAGGTAAGAGCCTCCAATACAAGAAATCCATAGAGATAAAATAGGTAAAAGCCTCAGTAACCAATTGTTCCATAAACAAAAACCAGCCTGATGAACAAAGGAAACCAAAAGGTCATATAGGATATAAGGGAAACCCCATTCATGTCCTCCCAAATAGATGCTAATAATCACCTTGATAATAACAAATTCACAACAGGAATTGCACAAATCTAAATGGTCCAAGAGAGTAATGAAAAGGCAAAAGACCCATACCTCCAAATCACTAATAATCTGGCTAACCACCCCTCAAACAACCCTCAAACAATAAGATAGTACCAAAAAGCCAACCATAAAAATAAGCTTAAGATAAAACCCTTAAGACCATTCACCTAGAAGCCAAGATAGCAGACCAAAAACTAAACCTGATGGAGGATATAAAATGCAGTACAATTATAACATTGAAACTAAAAAAAACAAAAGAAAAAAATAGCAGCATACAATCCATTAAATCAAGGAGAAAAAGACTAGAGTCTAAGTAAACAGTATCAGTAGAGACAGCAAGAAGGAGAGGAAAAAAATAGTCCCAATCATGTAAAGGAACCAACAGAGAACAATCCCAATCATGCAGTAATATAGCAGGGATTGTAAGCAAATAAAACAATCCCTACAGGTTTGGAAAAGGGCCATCTCCAACAAGCAGATTAAGGAAAAGGAAGCACACCCCTTCAGGGAAATACAAGAACAAAAATCTCAAATAAGTAGATGGACAAATAAGAGTCAACCAACAATAGAGGCAACAGAGCAATACTGCCAACACAGAAATCCAAAGAAATAGTTTTAGGAAATACATCGAGAAACCCAAAGGGCAAATAAAAATTAAGGATAAACATATAGGTTGGGAAAACCAATAATGATTAAAGACCTAAACAGACTAATATCTAATATATAGGTAAACCAAGTATTGTCCAAATTTACTAACCCATGCAAGTGTTTAGAAGATTAAGCCGATCAAAGAAGGTTATATAATCTAGCACCCAGATTAGCAAGGTAATCAAAGACATGCATTACCTTCATGCCAAACATGAGTGATTTTGAAACAAACTTGAGATAGAGAGCTCTAGTGATTAAGGAGGTAGAACAAATCAGTATTGCCCATCTTGGTGGAGGTCAACATATCAATCAGTAAGAGAGCATCCACCTCAATCCAAATGTTAAGCCAACCTTTTGTAAAGAAATCTCAATAGCTTTGTTAACCATTAATTCAACAAGATAATAGACATGCAAGAAGAGGATAGTAAAGGCACAAGTAATAGACCTTTAAAATTTCTAAAAATGCCACCACTACCAAAAGCATTTTGAGAAATGGAGCCACCATTATTGATTTTGATAATATTATTATGAGGTTTTTTATCCAATAAAATCTTATCCTCTTTACCATTAGAAATCGTAGGATAAGACCAAGTTTGTTGGCCACAAATTTACAACCTTTAAATTGAATGTTGGTAATTAAACCGCATTAAATAAGGCACAAATTTTTCTTTGATTCTAATAATCCTTTTATGATTCATAGGAATCCCATTGGCATCATTTCTATCCATCCATATGAACCATATAAGAGTGATGGTTACCACTTTAATGTGACCTTTTTGAAAATAAACATCAAGAAGAGATATAGGATAAAGAGCCATTGAAATGATCAATATTGAATAATCATCATACCAAATCCATAATAAAGGCAATAGCTCCATTAACAAAGACATGGTTCACATTCTCAATCAAAACAAAGAGCATTTTGAAGGTAAATAAAACCCTTTACCCCACATTAAAGAATCAAGGATGAAATTTTTCAAAATTCTCCAAGATAGAGTAAGAAATATAGATAGTGTTATTCCAAAGTTTAAAAACACATTAGAGAAATCATGAGCTTCTAATATGAATCTAGACATCTTTAAGGTTAAAATCACCATTTTGAGATAGCTTAAAAGGATTTGATCGTGATGGTTAGCAATGATGGGGATGTTAGTAAGTTTATGCAAAATGGAGGTAGGAATATAATCAATAAGCATAGTATCATTCCATTTATTATTCCACCAGAAAGAGTTAACTTTAATAGCTGCAGTTGAGTGAGTAGATAATAAATCATCAATCGAGCCACTGCTAGTCCAGTTGTCTTGCCAAAAGAAAGATCGAGTTGACCCCCAAGAAATAAAGGATTCTTCCCATTTGATGGAACAAAATCTTTTCCATACATGATAGTCACCCAGCTTGTAAGGATAGGTTAGAGGATGCTTACCCTGGCAATACTTAGCAGTCATGAATTTAGCCCAAAGACTATTTTTGCTCCTAAAGTTCCACCAAAGTTTATGAGAGAATACAATAATAGCTTCACGATTGCTTACGCCAAGCCCACCTTCAGTGGGGTGCACATGATTTTATACCAGAAGTCCAATGCATCCTTTTAGTAGAGTTGATCCCTAGAAGAATTTATTCAGAGATGCTCAATTCTATTTAAGGTAGAATTCGTAGGAACAATGGTTTGACTAAGATATAAAGGCAAGGAGTTTAGGGTACTCTTAAGCAAAGTGAGCTTCCCACCAAATGAAAGTGAATGAAATTCCCAAATAGAAATTTTTTTGAGATTTTTTTGATTAACTCATCAAAAAGATGTGATCTTTTATAACCTTTGTATAGAGGTGCTCCAAGATATTTAATAGGAAGGTGTTGTTGCTGAAAATTAGTGATTCTCAAGATTTGATTGATTTTGTTACTAGAGATTTTAGAGGAAGGAATGAAGCAACTTTTACCTTCATTAATAGAAAGACCACTTTCCTTCCCAAACTTAATTAAGAAATTTTTAATGTTTTTAATGTGATGAATGGAAGCATTGCAAAAGATAATGAAATCATTTGCAAAACTAAGATGGGAGATAGGAAAACCACCAAGAGTTCTAAAAACATGCTAGGATTATTGTTGAAGAGGTCATTAAGGCTCCTAGAAAAATATTCCACTGCAATAATAAAAAGAGAGGGAGACAAGGGATCCCCTTGTTTTAGACCATGAGCAGAAGTGAAGAAACCTAAGGCCTCACCATTCAGAATAATAGAGAACCAAGCATTACTAATAGAATTTTTAACTAGGGAGATGAAATTACCAGAGAATACAAACAAATGAAGGATTTGAAAAAGGAAGTTCCAAGAGATGTTGTCAAAAGCTTTAGATATATCCAATTTGAAAAGGATGTTACCACCTCTATTAGAGGCATCCAAATCGTGAATTAGTTCTTAGGCAAGAAGAATGTTATTAGATATAGCTCTACCTCTAATGAAACCAGTTTGGTTGAGATAAATAATTTTATGAAGCAGAGGACTAATTCTTTTAGCCAGCAATTTAGTAATAAGTTTATGAAAAAAGGTGCAAAGGCTGATAGGTCTGAAGTCACCCCAACATTCAGGATTATCAATTTTGGGTATAAGAATAATGGATGTGTTGGAAAAGTATCTAGGTAAAGGTGTACCATTAAAAAATCAGCCACGGTCAAACTAAATCATGCTTAATAACAGCCAACAATGCGGAAAAAATGAGTAGTATAGCCTTGCAAACAAGAGAATCAACATTCATGTTATTAAGAATTTTATCAATCTTTCCAGGGACCATAGTAAGCAAGTGATTGTCATGTAATTGTTAAAGGAATCAAATGAGAGTTGGAGATAACCTAAAGTATGGTTGTTCACAAATTTCTAAATGATTAGTGATAGAGTCTTTAATCTCATTATTATCAATGATCCAGTTTCTATTATAACATTTTATTTTTTTAACAGACTTTAAAGCTCTCTTTTTTTGGAAAAGAGCATGGAAATATCTGATATTTCTGTCCCCATCAGCAATATGTTTACTGGCATCCTTTTGCTACCACTAAGTTTCCTCCATATTCTAATAGGTGACCAGATTATCTTTAGCTTCATTTAAATTCTTAAGTTTAGAAGAATTAGTCAAAATAGCATTTTCAAGAGATCAAACCAATTGTTCCAAATTTTTGATATTAGCAAATAGATTTTTAAAATGATGCTTATTCCATCAAGTTAGGTTTTGTTTAAGTCTTTTAAGCTTAAACTAGAGATGAATCATGCCCTTCATAGAATTATCACGGTGAAGGGGGGCCAACCAGTTGGTGGAGACAACATTTAAGAAATCAAAATGCTGAGTCCACATATTTTGGAATCTAATCAAGGGAGGGGAGGAGAGTCTATTAGAGGGATTTTTAACGGATATCAAAAGAGGAGCATGGTCAGACAAAGTTCTACTCAAATGCTCAATAGAGGTATCATTGATTAATCCATGAGAGTTAAAGAGTGTCCTATCAAGGCATTGCCAGATTCTAGAGTTATTCCAAGTGTAATCTAAACCTGAGTAGCCAATGTCAATAAGGTTGCAATCAAGAATCATGTTGGAAAAATCTTCCATGGAATGAAACAACCACCCCTTCTTTCGAGGTTGAGAGATAGTGTTGAAATCACCCCAACCAACCAAGGTTTGTTAAAAGTTCTTAAATTGTCCCAAAGGATGTTCCCAAAAGCATGAAGTATAAACAAGGAGCCTAGAGAGAGAAATCACCCAAAGAGATGTGACATAATTAGATCAAATATATATATTTAAATTATTCCAAAAAATCCAAATTTTAATATAGAGAAAAATATTAAAACCTAGCATTCTAAGATCTTAGAAGATTGAGAGAGGTTCAATAACAACCTAATATTATTAGACAAGGAGACTTCTCACATGTTAAACATGGTCCAATCCTCAACATTCAAGTGAGTTATGGAAAATTAAATAAGCTAAGAAAAGAAAAATAGCAATGAGAGAAGAAAGGAAAGGAGATATTTTATGAGAGAGGAACCGATCTAGTATCTAGTTGGGTTATTAGGTACATTTTTGCTTTTAGTGATTTCTTTTAACTTGAAATGGTCTTTTTGTCCAAAGAATCCCATCCAGAGAGAGATTAGTAGTATTAAGAATGGGGTCGATCATCAAATCATTTCTAATGATAACTTCACCTTCAATTTATTAAGTCAGAAAGTCATATAGCATGCATGTCAATCTCGGGATTAGAAGTAGAGATGATGAAACCATTTAGAAAATAAATTTGGATCGTAGTTAGGTTTATTTTCCTCCATCATCAATTTACCAAAAATATTAAGGGTATTATGTCCTCATGTTCAATGTTCAAAAGTAGTAGAGTTTTGAGGAGATAAATTATTTAGTAGATAAGAAACATCAACCATATTTAAACATAGTATATTTTAAATTTTTGAGTTGTAATTTGGAATATCATCATTAAGTAAAAAGTAGTTGGTTCCAATGAGTTATGATCCCCATGATTAAACCTTAGTACATAAATTTAGTTTACCCACTTTCGCTTTTAGATTGGATAAGTCTTTTAAGATGTGCACAAAAAACATTCAATGGACAATGCAAGTGGAAAGAAAATTCTCAAATTCAACTTTTGATTGAACCAAACTTCATAGATTCAAACTTCTTTAGTTGCTTTTAGAGATATCAATTTGAACCAAAATGTGAGCATAGATGGGATCTCACAGAAGGGCTGATCAATTTGAGAGGCCAAAGAGCTCTACAAAGAAAAAAGAAATTTTGATGCAAAGAATTAAATAAAATTAATGATTATTATAGAGATAATTGTATGTGATGAGAAAACCATAATATTTAATAGTAAAATGTGTTTGGATCAATCAAACTGATAGAAGATGCACCTGAAATCTTAATATTGTGAAAGTAAGAATGGATATTATCTATATTAGGTTGGCACAAAGTAAATTTAGTGAATTCATAAGGCTTAGCTAACTTCTCAACATGATTCGAGCACATAATCGTGGATCCCATGAAATGAGGTCGATATCAAGTTCATCAATAGGGAAAGGGTCTTAAGCATCCTTAGCATTAGGTAATGATGTTGGAGTTTTGAATCTAAAATTCCTGATGATAGCCAGCCACCATGAAGGAAATGCTCGGTTGCATGGCCAAAGGAACTGCAGCCATCAACAAGAGATCAGGAACATCACGCGTGTGGCCAAACAAAGGAAAACCAAAAAAGATCTGATTAGTAAAGGAGAAAATAAAACAAAATCGCAAGGAGAAAGGGATCTAGAAAGAGGGAAACGCAGTCGCCAAAGAGCATCGTACAGTGGTTTAGATTTTAGATTTTAGTTTAGATTTTGGATTTAGATTTTTAGTTTAGTTTAGATTTTAGTTTAGTTTAGTTTAGTTTAGTTTGGTTATTTAGATTTAGTTTAGATTTTTTTAGTTTAGTTATTTACTTAGATTTTAGTTTAGTTTAGTTTAGTTAGGTTTAGATTTTAGTTTAGTTTATTTAAATTTAGCTTTTAGTTTAGTTTAGAGTTTATAGTTTAATTTGATTTTAGTTTTGATTTAGTTTAGTTATTTAGTTTAGTTTTATTTTAGTTTAGTTTAGTTTAGTTTAGGTTTAGTTTTAGATTTAGATTTTAGTTTAGTTTAGATTTTATTTAGTTTAGTAGTTTAGATTTAGAATAGTTTATTTTAGTTTAGTTTAGTTAGTTAGTTTTAGATTTTGATTTTTTAGTTTAAGTAGTTTAGTTTATTTTAAATTTTAGTAGTTTAGTTTAGTTTAGTCATTTAGAGTTTTGGTTAGATTTAGTTATTTTAGTTTATAGTTTTTAGTTTTAGGTTTTGTGTTAATTAGATTTTAGTAGTTTATGTTTAATTTAGATTGGTTTAGATTTATTAGTTTAGTTTATTTTATTTAGATTTAGTTTAGTTTAGTTTAGATTTTAGTTTTTGATTTTGTGGATGTTAATTTAGTTTAGTTTAATTTAGGTTTATTTTAGATTTTAGTTTTTTTAGATTTTATTTAGTTTTAGTTTATTTTAGTTTAGTTTTAGATTTATATAGTTTAGTTTAGTATTTTAGTTAGATTAGAGTAGATTTAGTTTAAACATAGTTTTTTTAGATTTTTTAGTTTAGTTTAGTTAGTTTTCAGTTATTTTTAGGTTTAAATTTTAGTTTAGATTTAGATTTAGTTTAGATTTTTAGTAGATTTAGTAGTCAGTTTAGTTTAGATTATTTAGTTTAGTATTTTTATTTTGTAGATTTAGTTTAGTTTGGTAGTTAGTTTAGTTTAGATTTTAGGTTTAGTATATTTAGTTTAGTTTAGTTTAGTAGGGCAAGATTTTATAGTTTAGGTTTAGATTTATTTAATTTAGTATTTTAGATTTAATTTAGTTTAGTTAGTTTATTTTAGTTTAGATTTAAATTTAGATTTTTTTAGTAGTTATTTATTTTATTTAGTATTTTAGTTTTAGTTTATTTTATTTTATTATTTATAGATTTATTTTAGTAGTTTAGTTTAGGTTTAGATTTTATTTTAGTTTATTATTTATTTAGTTTATTAGAGTAGTAGTTTAGTTTAGTTTAGATTTATTTATAGTTTATTTAATTAGGTATTTAGTTTATAGTAGATTTTAGATAGTTTATTTTTTTTAGGTTTAGTTTGGTTTTATATTGGGTTAGGTTTAGGGTAGTTTGGGGTTAGTGGTTTAGGTTTAGGATTTATAGGGTTTAGTTTAGGTAAGAGTGAGTCAGGTAATTAGGTTAGTTTAGGGTATTTAGGGTATTAGTTAGTTTTATTTTTTTTATATTTATTTATTTTAGAGTAGGGTTTAGGTTATTTTATTTAGGGTATTATAGGTTTAAGATTTTAGGGTTTAGGGTTTAGGACAGGATTTAGGGTTTTCATTTTTAAGAAACCAGTATGTTTATTTATATTTTTAGTTTTATTTTTATTTTTTAATATATTTTTATTTAGGCATATTTTTTATTTATTTTATGTTTATTTTATTTTAGTTTATTTTTAAGTAGCTTATTTGTGGTTTTATTTTGTTTTATTTTAGGTTTTGGCTTTAGCTCAGTTTTTAGGAGTTTTGTGGTAGGGCCAGGTTTAGATCAGGTAGTGGCCAGGGTTAGGATCAGGGTTTAAGATCATATAATTATTCTTTTATTTTTAGTTAAGATTTTGGGTAGGCTCAGGGAGGTAGACTAGGATTTGGTATTTCTGGTGGTGGCTAGTACTAAGATTTAGGGTTAGGATCTTTGTTAAAATTAAGCAAACCAATAGTATTTATTTATTTTTTATTTATCTTTATTTTATTTTATTTTATTTATTTTATGTTTTATTTATTTAGTTTATTTTATCTAGTTTATTTTTTAGGTTTATTTTAGCCTATTTTTTAGTTAGTTAGTTTTTGGTGGGTTGGCTCAGTGTATTATTTAGTGGTTTAGATTTGTTTATTTAGGTCAGGAGTTATAAGTAGTTTTAGGGAGTTGGGGTTTACTTTTTTGGGTAGGAGGGTTTATAGTTGAGTCAGAGATTAGTTTGGTGGGGTGTGAGTCAGGTTTAAGAGTTAGCCTTTAGGGTTTGGGATTGAGGTTTAGATCACTGATTAAGGTTTAGTAAGGATTTAGGACAAGTTGGGTAGGTTTAGGTTTTTATATTAAAGTTTAGTTTAGATTGTTTGGTTTAGGGTTTAATATAGTTTAGGGTTTTTTTAAGCAAACCCGACAGTTTAAGTTTATTTAGTCATTTAATTTTATTTTATTTTATTTTATTTTATTTATCTGTACATTTTATTTTATTTAATTAATTTATTTTAGATTATTTATTTAGTCTTATTTTAGTTTAATGTGGTAGGTTTAATGTTTATTTTTAGTTTAGTTCTTTTTAGGTTTTATGTTTTATTTTATTTTAGGTTTAGTAAGTTTTATTTTATTTTGGTTTTAGGTTTTTATTTTAGTTTATTTTATGTTTTATTTTTTAGTTTGGGTTTATGATGATTTTAATATTTTCTTTTATAGTTTAGTGGTTTAGTTTATTTTAGGTTTAGGATTAGGTTTTATTTAGTTTAGTTTATTTTAGTTTTTAGGTTATTTTATTTTTTATTTTGGATTAGGTTTTAGTTTAGGTTTAAATTTTTTATTTTATTTTATTTTTTAGTTTAGTTTATTTTAGTTATTATTTATTTTATTTTATTTTACATTTGGGTTTTATTATATATATGTTTTTTATTCTTAGGTTTATTTTATTTTTAGTTTAGTTTAGGTTTTGATTTATTTTATTTTAGTTTAGTTTTTAGGTTTAGTTTATTTTATCTAATCTTTTTAGGTTTATGATTTTTTTTTAAGTTTATGTTTAGTTTTATTTTTTTATTAATTAGGTTCTATTATTAAGTTTTTGTTTTTAGTTTAGGTTTTTTATTTATTTTATTTTATTTTATTTCAAGTTTATTTTATTTTTATTTTACATTTAGTTTTTATTTTATTTTTATTTTACATTTGGCTTTACTATATTTATGTTTATTATTTTTAGGTTTATTTTATTTTAGTTTAGTTTAGATTTTGATTTATTTACATTTTAGTTAAGTTTTATTTTTTTTACTTTATTTTTAGGTTTAGTTTAGGGTCAGTTTATGTTTTAGTTTAGATTTTATTTTATTTTATTTATTTTATCTTTTTTTAGGTTTTTTTATTTTTTCTTTTATTTTAGTTAGTCAGTTTTGGTTTAGGGTTTAGGTTTAGCATTAGTCCAGGGTTGGGTTGGGGTCAGGGTCAGGGTCAGTGGCCCAGGGTTTAAGGCTCATGAGGGCCTTGGGTCAGTTTTGAGGTGGTGGAGGGTAGGTGAGATTAGAGGAAAGGTTTAGATTATGGTATTTAATTTTAAGGTGGTGGGGTAGCCTAAGGGTCAGTAGTTTGGGTAGGGTGGATTTAGGTGGATTTAAAAAAATTAAGTAAACTGTGGTTATTTAGTTTTTTCTATTTATTTTAGTTTATTTTAATTTTATTTAGATTTATTTTATTTTTATTTATTTAATGTATTTATTAGGATTATTTATTTAGTTTATGTTTTTATTTATCTTATTTTTTTAGGTTTAGGTTTATGTTTATTTTTTAAGTTTAGTTTTATTTTATTTAATTTTAGTTTTAGGTTTTATTTTTATTTTTTTAGGTTTAGTTTAATTTTATTTTTATATTGTTTTAGGTTTTAATTATTCATTTTAGAAATTTTTAAGTTTTATTTTTAGTTTAGGTTTAGGTTCATTTTTAGATTATTTTATTTTATTATTTTAGGATTTAGTTTACTTTATTTTAGGTTTAGGTATAGTTATTTATTTTAGTTTAATTTATCTTAGTTTTTTATAGGTTTATTTTATCTTATTTTTAGGTTTATGATTTTTTATTTTTTATTAGCTTTTATTTTTTATTTATTTTTAAGATTTATTTCTAGATTTATTTTTTAGGTTTAGGTTTTTATTTATTGTTTATTTTATTTTATTTTAGGTTAATTTTATTTTTATTTTAGGTTTAGTTTTTATTTTATTTAGATTTTTTATTTTTTAGGTTAATTTTATTTTTTTGTTAAGTTAAAGTTTTTATTTATTTTATTAAGTATTAGATGAGGATGCTCGTGGATGAGTGGCTTCACCTTAGAGAGATAAAATGCAAAATGAGTATGTTCTGGGAAAAAGTTGGAGTAGCTCAGTGGCAAATAAGATTAGAGAGTCGCTTTAGATGGTTTGGCCACATAAAGTGATCTGATGATCCGTTAGGAGGGTAGATGCATTCCTTTATGTTAAGAAAGGTAGACCTAAAAGACTTGGTTAAGATGTATAAAAATGACCTTAGTATACTTAAATTAAATGAGAATTTGACACATAATAGGACATAATGGAGACGAACGATTCATGTAGCCAACCCCACTTAGTGGGATAAAGGGTTGTTGTTGTTGTTGTGTTTAGGTTTTATTTATTATTTATTTTTAGGTCTTATTTCATGATTTAATTTTTTTAATTTAGATTTTTATTTAGTTTTTATTTTATTTTCGGTTAATTTTATTTTTATTTTAGGTTTGGTTTTTATTTTATTTAGGTATTTTATATTTAAGTTAATTTTATTTTGGTTTAGTTTAAGTTTCATTTATTTTATTTTTTTTAGTTTTTATTTTTATTTTATTTTTTTTTTTAGGTTTAGGTAGTTTAGGTTTAGGTTTTAGTTTAGATTTTCATTATATTTTATCTTTATTATTTTATTTAGGTTTAGGTATTTTTATTTTGTTTATTTTTATTTTTTATTTTGTTTAAGTTTAAGTTTTTAGGTTTTAAGGGTTTTAGGGGTGGTTTAGTTTAAGGGTTTGGGTTTATTTAGAGGTTGGTTTGGCTAGGGTTGATTTAGGGTTCAGTAAGTGGCCTAGTCAGGGTTAGGCCAGTGGAGTGGTGGGTTGTATTAGGTGCAGATGGTATTTTTTATTTTATTTTAATTTTATTTTAGGATTTTATTTAGTTAGGATTTTAGTGGTTTAGGGTTTTTTTAGTTTGCTCATTAGGATTTAGAGTTTAGATTTCTTTTGAATTTAAACCGAAGTTTAGTTTATTTATTTATTTTATTTGATTTATATTTTATTTATTTTTTATTTTATTTATTTTTCTAATTTATTATTATTTAGATTTATTTATTTTAGGATTATTTATTTTAGTTATTTTTATTTTAGTTTATTTTTTTTTTAGGTTTAACTTATGTTTATTTTAAGTTTATTTTATTTTTATTTTATTTTTAGTTTAGGTTTATTTTATTTTCATGTTTAAGTTTAAGTTTTTATTTTATTTTTTTTTAGGTTTAGGTTTTAGTTCTTTATTTTAGGTTTATTTTAGGTTTTATTTTTAGTTTAGGTTAATTTTAGTTTATATTTTATTTAGTTTAGGGTTTAGGTTTAGTTTATTTTAGGTTTTTTTAGGTTTTTTTTTATTTTAGTTTAGTTTATTTTATTTTATTTGTATAAGATTTAGTGTTAGTTATATTTTTTTATTTATTTTGGTTTTATTTTAGGTTTATTTTTAGGATTAGATTTTATTTAGTTATTTATATATTTTAGGTTTACTATTTTTTTTATTTTACATTTAGTTTTTTTATTATGTTTAATTTTTTTAGTTTAGTTTTATATTTTAGTTTAGTTTTCTTTATTTTATTTTAGGTTTAGGTTTAGGTTTAGTTTAGTTTAGTTTTTTATTTTATTTTATTTTAATTTAATAGGTTTAGTTTTATTATTTTATTTTAGGTTTTCTTCTTTAGGCTCATTTTATGTTTTAGGCCTGTGGTCAGTGGAGGTCAGTGTAGGGTTTAGGATTTAGGTTTTAGGCCTAGGGTTTGGGGTTTAGGGGCCTGGGTCAGAGTTAGTCAGGTAGTTTATGATTTGGGTTATTTAGGTGGTAGGGTTATTTTTAGAGTTTTTTTTTAAAATTAAGCAAACCAATAGTTAGGCTTATTTAGTTTATTTTTTATTTATTTTAGTTTATTTTATTTTATATCATTATTTAGGTTTTTTTATTTTATTTAGTTTAGTTTTATTTATTTATTTTATTTAGGGATTTTGTTTTATTTATTTTTTGTTTAGGTTTAGGTTTATTTTTTAGTTTAGTTTTATTCTTATTTTATTTTATTTTTTTTGGTTTAGGTTTTTCATTTTATTTTATTTTAGGTTTATTTTTTAAATTTAGGTTTTTATTTTTTAGTTTATTTTATTTTATTATTTTAGGTTTAGGTTTAGGTTTAGTTTATTTTTAGTTTAGGTTTAGTTATTTTAGTTTAGGTTTATGTATATTTTTAGGTTTAGATTTTTTGGTTTAAATTTATTTATTTAGGCTTTATTTTTGATTTATTTTAGGTTTAGGTTTATTTAGTTTTATTTATTTTTTATATTAGTTTATTTTATTTTTTTTAGGTTTAGTTTTATTTTATTTAGGTTTTATTTTAAATTAGTTTAGGTTTTATTTTATATTTAGTTATTATTTTATTTGATTTTCTTTTAGTTTAAGTTTAAATTTAAGTTTAAGATTTAGTTTATGCTTATATTTTTATTTTATTTTATTTTATTTTGGATTTATTTATTTTATTTTTAGGTTTTATTTAGTTTAGTTTAGGCATTTAGCTTTTTGTGTTTAGGGTATGTGGTAGATTTTTTAGTTTAGGGTTTAGGATTTAGTTTTTGGTTTAGGTTAGGGGGTGGTTAGAGGGTTTAGGTTTAGGTTTAAGGTTTAGGTTTAGGGTTTTTAGGTTGGGTGGTTTAGGGTTTATGGTTTTAGGTTTAAGGTTTAGGGTTTAGGGTTTAAGTTTTAGGTTTAGGGTTCAGGTTTTAGTTTAAGGTTTAAGGTTTTTGATTTTTTTTATTAATAGGGAACAAATTCATATTCAATATTTCTTCATTTCAATTTCATCAACCAAGTAACACACCAGGTTTTCTAAGACACAAGTGATGACATAGATAAAATATGAGCACGTAAAGACACAGCCATATAAGATAGATGACCTGGCCATTCTTCGTCCAGTTCCTTTCAACCACCCTACTCTCGAGTTGTGGGATCCACCATCATATCCTCGCTCTCTCTTCACCACCACCATAATGTAACTATCACTCTTCCACTCAGAACCACTCCGCTCACCACCACCTCCATATCCACCAGTCCCCACACCACTATAACCACCGCCTCCTCCTGCTTCCACTAGATCTGAGCCTAATTGATGGTGATGTTCTGCCGTCAAGGTTCTTCCCATTCTTAGGGTTTAGGTTTAGGTTTAAATTTATTAGGTTTAGGTTTAGGTTTATTTTTAATTTATTTAGTTACTCAGTTTAGGTTTGGGGTTTAGGGTTTAGGGTCTAGGTTAAGGTTTTAGGGTTTAAGATTTTAGGATTTATGTTTAGGGTTTAGGTTTAGGGTTTATGGTCTTAGGGTGTAGTTGGGTTTAGGTTTGGGTAGAGGTTTGGGGTTTAGGGTCAAGGTTTATGATTTAGGGTTTAGTTTAGGGTAGATTTAGTTTTTTTTATAAATTAAGTAAAATAGGTTTAGGTTTATTTATTATATTTAGTTTTTTTACTTATTTTAGTTTACTTTATTTTTTATTTTATTTAGGTTTATTTTTATTTTGTTTACTTTAGTTTATTTATTTAGTTTATTTATTTATTTTAGCTTTTTAATTTGAGTTTATTTTAGGTTTAAGTTTAAGTTTAGTTTATTCTTTAGTTGAGTTGATTTTATTTTATTTTAGGTTTAGGTTTTATTTTTTTTATTTTTAAGTTTTTTTTTATTTTATTTTTTTTAGGTTTGTTTTATTTTTATTTTTTTATTTTAGGTTTATTTTTATTTTATAGTTTATTTATCATTTTAGGTTTTTTATTTATTTAGTTTTTATGTTTATTTAGTTTTATTTATTTTATTTATTTTATTTTTTTATTTTAGGTTTAGGTTTTTATTTTTTTAGGTTTTATTTATTTTATTTTTAGGTTTTATTTTAAGGTTTTTTTGGTTTAGGTTTTTATTTCATTTTATTTTATTTTTATTTTATTTAGTATTTATTATTTTATTTTATTCTTAAGTTTATTTTATTTTTAGCTAGTTTTTTTAATTATTTATTTAGTTTATTTTATTTTCTTTAAGTTTTTAGATTTATTTTATTTTATTTATTTTTTTATTTTATTTGGGTGGATTTATTTATTTTTTTTATTTAATTTAGTAGGTTTTCAATTAGGGTGGATAGTTTTTAGGGTGGAGTTGGGTTTTAACATAGGGTTTAGGTTTAGGTTAGTTTAGGGTTTAGTGTTTAGGTTAGTTTTAGAGTTGGGCCTGGGGGTTTAGGGAGGTTGGAGGGCTAGGGTCATGGTAGGGTGGGTGTTTTAGGTCAGTGGTTTAGAGTTTAGGGTGGGGTTTAGGATTTAGGGTTTAATTTTTGGGTGGTTTAGGGTTTAAAAAAAAATTAAGTAAACGGTAGTTTAAGTTTATTTATTTTATTTTTATTTATTTTAGTTTTTTTTTCATTTATTTTCTTTATTTTATTTAGTTTATTTTATTTTAGGTTTATTTACTTTAGTTTAGGTTTTTATTTTAGTTTATCTTTTGGTTTAGGTTTAGGTTTATGTTTATTTTTAGTTTAGTTTTAATTTTGTTTTATTTTTAGGTTTAGGTTTTATTTTTTTATTTTGAGGTTTATGATTAGGTTTTTATTTAATTTTTTTCGGTTTATGTTTAAGGTTTTTTTTTTATAATGAACAAATTTAGATTGAGCATTTCTTCTTTTCGATTTCATCAACCAAGTAATAAACGAGGGAAGTGAGGTAACCAAATGACCTCCTTGAGTCTAGCTAAAGCTTTGTGTTTCCGGGATGTCCAGACTATATACCCATTACCATTCAATCTTATATAAATCAACACATGAATAGAGGAAAGAGAACTCAACATTCATACACTTAAGCTATAAGCACATGCATTTCTTATTTATTTATAACTAGCATCATAACACATATTATTATTCATTTATAAGCTTTTGAAAAATACATTTCGATTTAATAGTGATAATAACCACACATATATTAAATTAAATCAACACATGCAAGCTTACATAAAGGAAATCAATTTTATTTTACATGATTTTGAAAAGATGGATGTGTGAATTCAAATGACATACCAAATTTAACATGATTGGAAAGAGGACAATCAAATATAAGCATGTGATTCATTCAACCAAACTAGTTCTTAAGGATAATCAAATCAAATAAAATTATTTGAAGCAAACCAAAGCATTTTTTCTAATTAAGTTTTGATTTAATTTGATTTAAAGAGGAAAAGAGAAATCATCACTTCTTATTTTAAATCCTTTCCCACATTAGTGATTTGATCTAATTTAAAGAAATATAATTAAGTTGATTTTATGGGTTAATTAAGTAGAACCCTTAATTAGATGAATTAATTATCCTTACCTATGTCACCTTAAAGTAATTAACTAAATAATTATGAGCCAACATGATATGCATGGAAAATAAACTTGCAATGATTCTAAGAAATAGAAGGGGCCTAATGTAGTTCGCTCATGATTAATAGTTAATTAGATTAAAGGACATAATTAATTACTCTTATGGTTTTCCCACACATGTGGACTAACCAAAATTTCATTAAACTCTTTTAGGTTATTAAACACCTAAAGATCTACCCCATGATTTAAATAATTAAGGTATGATGTGATTATAATTTCAATTTGATTAAGTGATTTAATTAATTAGTTAAATCTTAATTAATTTCATTTTAAAAAAGGGATAAATGAACTTAAGGAAAGGGGTCCCAACCCTATTCCTTAGTTCATCGAACATTGATTAATAAATTTAATTAACTAATTTATTACTATTCATGGGTTAATAAATCATTAATTAACTTAAAATAGTAGTAAGGTTTAATTAGTAAATTTTCTTAATTAAGTGAGCAATAAATCCCAAGAAAATCATGGGAGACAAAGGTCATCCCATTAAATTAACCCACATAATTTGGGATTAATTGCTCAAGTAATTAAGCTAATTAATTTAATAATTAAACCTTAATTAAACTTTAATTACTATTCAAAATTAGTTAAGATCATTTTTAATTATTTCTCTTCTGAAATACCTTTAAAATGTGAATTTATTTGCTTTTTTTATTTCTTTATGAATTTTTATGATTTTTTGAAGTTTAGGACCTTAAAATTGATTTATTAAGCCTAATTATTATGCCATGTGGTGCTAATGGTGCGCTAATGGTGCCAGATTGGATACTTAAAACTTATCCAACTCGCTACGCGGGCCGACATTTTTTGTCCATCATTCGATCTAAGATTGGATGGCTACGATTAATCCCACAGCTTAACAAGATTAAATTAGTTTGATCTAGTGGATTTAATCACAACCGTCTGTTCTGATCATGCAGAACGGATGATGTCTGATCTAACGTCACGCGAGTGAGGGGGAATGGAGTCTGTCCTCCATTGCTCACTTGATCCAAGCTTACTTGAGCTCAGATCAACTCCCAAAGGATCTCACACCTTCATAGCATCGATCGGAGGGGATCCAATAGTCAAGATCACACGAGATGCAAGTTTTCTTCAAAAATCTCCAACCCAATTTTAGCAAAGGATTAGTTTTGGAAGCCAACCTCGCCGAAGCTCAAGATTGGTGGCTCGAACAGTTGAAGAAGCTTCATCTAGTAAAGAAGAAGCCTTGTAGAGCAATAATTGGATCAATTCCTCGATGTTGGCTTGGAAGGTCATGAACTAATGATTTAGAGCTCAACTTTGATCGAAGTCCCACCTCCAATGCTCAAGAAGTTTGGGAGGTGATTCGTTCTTGCTCAATGAGGACTAGAGAAGGTGCGAACAAAGTTTATTTGAGTTTGATAGAGAAATGAGAAAGTTAGCTCAGAAATGGGAGTGTCATGTTTCGGGACAGACAAGAATGACATTTTTTGATCGAGGAATGAGCTTGGGAGCTTAAGGATTTGATTTAACGGATCATCTTGTGTAGCCAGGGCTCTGTAGAATGATTTTTTTTTGCATGTGTTTGAGTGGAAACGAGGGGGGTGTATAACCCCCTTCATATTGATTAGACGGTGGGATTGAGTTTGGCTTCTAGTGGCCATCCGACAATCTCAGGGAGTCTTGGGTGGAAGGGAGGAAGAAATTTGGCTCGGCTTGGTTGGATGAAGGTGTGGAGGTGGCTTCCAAGAAGGAATCATGGGTGTCCTATGGGTTTTAAATGCTAATGGAGAGGGGTGATTTCACCTCCCATGTCATGGTCAGACCCAACCACCCCTTGGTAAGGTCAGTGTCCTAAGTGCTTAGGTGGACCATTGGAGATTACCAAGTGGCCAAGGAATGGGTGATTTGTCCCATGTGATTCCCTTGATGCAAGGGTAGAATGATCATTTAGCATTGGATTTGATTTGGATTTGAAATGATCCAAAAGTGGTTAGCCCAAATTTCAAGTCAATTGGAGTTGATTTGGTTAGTTTGGCTCAATTTGACTCATTTAGGTCAAATTGGGTTAGGTCAAGTTGACCAATTTTTCAAAGGTCAAACCAAGGGTTAGAAGTTCATATGATCATTTGGGATGTTTTGGTTCAATTGGTTTGGTTTAGTTTGGCTTAGATTTGATTTGGCTCATTTGAATTCATTTGGGTCAAATGGATTAAGTTGACCAATTTAACCAAATTAGCCAAATTGGTTGGGTGTTTGGGTTTACTTAACCAATTATATATGGTTTTAGTTTCAATTTGGATTTATTTTTGATTTAGCCAACTTGAACCTTTAAAGGGCTAAGTAGGTCAATTGGGTTCAATTGGGTCCAATCATTGGTCAAGTTCAACAATCAATTTGGAATGAACTTGAACCATTGATTGCAATCAATTTGGTTTATATTTTGATTTGACCCAATTTGGTATTTTATGTCAATTTGGGTCAACTTGGGTCAAGAGGGCCAATTGGATTTGGTTTGACTCAATTGAAGGTCAAGTCATATTCAAATATTGATTTTGATTTGGCATGAATCATTGGTTTTATGGGATTTGGCTTAGGTTACAATTTGTCTAGTTTGGGTTCATATGGATTAAAAGGTTGACTTGGTCAAATGATGAAGTTGACTTGGTTTGACCAATTGTGATAATTGATCAACCTAGGTGATCAACAATCATGATGGGAGGTTTTGATAGCTTGGTTCAATCCAATTTGGGTAGGATTAGAACTTCTAAAATAGGTCAAATTGGCCACTTTGGGTCAAGTGAACCAATCGGGTTTAGTTGGCTTGATTTTGGGTTGAGTTTGATTTAGTTGAGTTTATATATGGATTTGGGATTGATATATGAATTCAATTAATTGGCTTTGGGTTCAAATGGGTTTTGGTTCATTTGTACATTTCAAGTCAAAAGGGTTAAGTTGGGTTTGACTTGGGTTGATTTTGGTTTTGCTTGATGATTGTAGAATTCATTTATATTTGTGAATATGATTGAAGGTATGATTGATTCATGAGAAAATCAATTGAATTTGGGTTTTGGAATGAAGGAATTTGGCTAAGTCCATCGAGTTCTATCATGTGGCTTAGGTTTGGATTTTGATTTGGTTTGATTTAGTTTTAATGATTTAAATGTATATTTCATTTAAATTTGTGAAAATGATTGAAAATATGATTATTTTGTGAGAAAATCAATGAGTTTAACTTGATTTGGATTAAGATTTGGCTAAGTCCATGGGATAGGTCATATGGCTGAAGGGTTTTGATTTAATTTGATTTAGTTTGATTTAGTTTATTCATTTGAATGTAGATTTGATTTATATTTAGTAAGATGATTGAAGATATAAATTTATTATGAAAATCAATTTATTTTGGATTGATTTGGATTATGATTTGGCTAAGTCCATAGGATAGGTCATATGGGAAGAGTTTCAAGTTTGGATTTGGGGCTTCAATCATTTGATTTTGGAATTTGGATTTGAATTTGAATTTGATGTTTGAATTGAACTTGAGATTTGGTTTGAGAAGGTGAACTTGGATTGGATTTGGGTTGCAGTGTAAGTGGATTATCCTAATCCTTAAGGCATAACTTAATCCTATGATTAAACCTTCTAAGTCTTTAGGCTTAGGTTAAGTGTTCACCAAATTGTTAAAAGTGTCTTATGACTAGGGAACTCTTAGTGTCTAGAAGACTCTTAAGTCCAAGATGGGAAGATTGAATTGCACTCCAAATGAGGTCAACGCCTAGGCTCCATAGTGTTGCCCTTGGAGATAGATGATTGGAAGACCAAGCCAAGTTTCACATTATAGCTCTGATACATCTTTTAACACTTTGCTTGGGAGAATATAGATGCATGAGAACAACATAGTTCCATCCTCTACATCACATGAAGTTTGTGAGAGGTGGGATCATCTACCATGTCAAAGGAGATGCCATTTATAGTTCATGAGGTCGTGATATATGAGGATGCTTACTAACTCCCTCAAAATCAACAAGTCTATTCTGAACTTGGCCAAAGTTTAAAAATAAAAGAAAATGAAAAGAAAAAAAAAAGAAAAGAAAGAAAAAAGAAAAGAAAAGGGAAAATGAAAAGAAAATAAAATGGAGGAAATAGACTTGGAGGAGGATGTGGAGCACATTAGATTCCACCCATAGTTCATTACTCCATTCAAATATATGGGTAGATGACTACCTCCAAAAAGGAAGAAGAGGCTAGTTCGAGGCCCCTGGGTGGAAAACCTCATTATTGGCCATCCAATAGAAGATATGTCCCAACTACCAGGAGTACACTTGCTATCCATATAGACATAGAATCTAGTTCATAGGATGAGTCTTATATGGTTAGCACACTAGCCAACTCTTCTCAGCAGTAGATTCCCTTGGAGGTGACTTGAGCGATAGATGAAGATGGCTCAAAAGCAAAGCATAATCAGTATCCAAGTCTATATTAGAAATAGTTAGGCATCAATTGGGAAACTTAGCTCTAACCCCACATTCCTCTCAAAAAGTTGAGGGTTTGGTTGTTAAGGAAGATCCTATGCCATCCACACATGTGAAGACTCGGAGGATCTTTTTGGAAGCACCATCCTCAATTCAAGAAGTTGATATAGAACTTGAGGATGATTCATATAAAGATTTAATAGAATTACCTTTTGATTGGTACTTGCCTTCTATTCATAATTTAGCAAAGGAAGGGTTAATCCCACATACTTGGTCAAAGCACATCGACTACTTTGAAAGAATAAGAAGAAATGCAAAGCTCTCAATCAAGACCGACTAGGATTTGGTATAGTGGGTCCAATTAATGATGACATTACTTAGTCATCACCAATCATTTGGAATTTGATAGGTTCTTTCAAAATCACATTAACTCATATGAGGAGGAAGCTTAGAAAATTCATATGATTTTGAGATACATACCCACAAAGTTCAAAGAAGAGATCAAGTCAACCATCAATGAGCTCAAGGAAATCAACTTAGAACGAAGAAGATCCACACTCGACATACACTAGTTCTTTGTTGAATGAAATTGAAACCAATGACTTAGACTATATTGAGTTTAAGGACGCTTTGCATGGAGTTATGAAGAGATGCATGGATTGGCTCACATAGTGATCCATAAACTAGTAATAGAGCCTACCGCTAATCTATCAAGCAAGCTCCTAGATGCATGAATTAGATAGAACAATCATTTATCAAGAAATTGATCGATGTTGGCTTCATCCGGAAGAAAAATACCCTACCGTTAGCTAGCATCATCCTAAGAAAAAATATTGGCCAAATTCACATATGCATTGGTTTTAAGGATTTAAAAAAGGCATGTCCAAAAGATGAATTTCTACTACCAATCCCGGAGATGATGGTGGATATTGCCTCATCTCATGCAGTCTTCTTTTTTATAGATGGCTCATCTAGATATAACCAAATAAAGATGGTTACTAAAGATGAAAGAAACACTTCTTTTAGAACCTCAATTAGAATCTATTGTTATAAGGTCATTCCTTTCAGCCTTAAAAATGCCATTATTACATACCAGCGGCCTATGACTCAAATCTTCGATGAACTTATTCATCATCAAGTCGAGTGCTATGTCGATGATCTTGTGGTCAAAAGTAGTGAAAAGAAAGACCATCTCTTTGACTTGAGAGTAGTTTTCAAATATTAAGATAATTTCAAAATGAACCCTCAAGTGTGCACTTGGTAGCTTCAAGGAAATTCCTTGGGTTTATTGTCCAACACCGAGAATCAAAATTCAAGAAGATCAATGATATTAGAAATGCCACCCTAAAAGTTTAACTCAACTAGATCATTCGCGGTTGGCATGATCTAAGATGCTATATATCCAACTTATCGGAAGATGTCGCCATTCTCGACACTTGTCAAAAAGGATGCCAAGTTCAAGTGGGATGACAAGTGTGAGCATGCCTTCAAAGACATCAAGCATTACCGATGACGTCTAGCACCTATCCCGTGCCTCTCATACTTTACACTATGTTAGATGACTCCATTAGTGCTTTGTTGGCCCAAGCCAATGACAAAGGGATGGAAAATGCACTCTACTACCTCAGCCATCATCTAATCCTTGCTGAGGCTAATTATCCATCCATTAAGAAGCATTACCAAATTTTCATCTTTGCATCCCAAAAGCTATAGTACTACATGCTTCCTCATAAGGTGAACTTAATCTCTAAAATCAATCTATCTCATGACAATGACACACTATCCAAATGGTTAGCACTGATGGTCCATGATCCTCTCAGTTTGACATTACCTTTGTACCCCTAGTGTGAAAGGACAAGTGCTAGTGATTTTTAGTAGACACCCACTTCCTATGACTCTTGCTTAGTGATGATCTCGATGAACAAATCATGAACTTAGGGGACACTAGCATTCACCGGGAGATTTACTTTGATGGTGTGGCTTCCTCTCAAAGAGGAGGTAATCACAATCTACTATTCCATGAAAAATAGGTAGAATAGTTCTCTTAACTCGACGCAATGTGATGAGATTATCATATCATTTGTCCAATCTGCACCAACAATGAAGTCAATATGACACTAATGCGCCTAGAGTTAGCCCTTACTCTAAGCATCCAGAACATCAACATATTCAAGGATTCTCAGCTAGTTATCAACCAAATCATTGTGTCCTATAAGGTTATAAAGCCCAAGCTCCATGACTACCACAAGTACACCATGGAGTTGTTGGCCCAAATCATAGGTTACCATTTATAAGATTCCTCGAGGAGAGAATCATAAGATATGCTTTAGCCAAGACCAAGGAGTTGGCATGTTTGGAGGATGAGTCCATATCAATAAAGGTCCAAAATATACAAGTCTCAACCTTTATTGATATTGAAATCATCAAAAAGTACTCTATTGAAGGGGAGGTTTCCATTGCCAAAAAGGTTGAGGAGTTAGAATGGAGACAACCATTCATGGGTTACCTAAATAAAGGCAAACTACCTTAAGAGAAGTCCTAAGCCCATCAGATGAAGCAGAGAGTACTTTCCTACACTCTCGTGGATGGTGTCTTGTACTGGTGGTATTTCTATCATATGTGGTTACATTATTTATACAAGCACAAAACCATATAAGATCATCGAGGGTCATTGATTCATCTTAGTCGCTACTACTTTTCCAAATGGGGGAAGGTGATTCTGCTCAGAGAGGTCACATCTCAGTATATCTTAAAGATATTCTACCATTAACTACCCGAGGGTAAACGGATTAACAGAAGCCCTCAACAAAATTCTCATCCAAATACTAAAAAGAAGACACTGACAACAACAAGAGATAGTGGCATGAGCATTTAGTTGAAGCCTTGGGCCACCGCATACATAGAACTCCAACTCAATCTACTAATTTTTCCTTAGTGTATGGGTCCGAAGCCATTCTACCATTAGAAGTCAAACTCCCACCACTAAGAATAGATATGGGTAGCAAGATCACAACATAATAGAATGCCAAGTTGTGGTTAGAACAGCTCAAAGGTTTAGAAGAGAGATGCCTACGGGCATGCCAAAACCTCAAGTTGTACAAAGCTAAAATGATTCAAGCTCACAACAAGTTGGTCTATCCAAGAGCTTTCCGAGTAGGAGAGCTTATTTTAGTTCAAAGGAGTCTGATTGTTGCTCATCGTAAGATGGGAGGCAAGTTTGAACCCACTTGGGAAGGCCCTTTTACCATAGAGAAGGCCTACCAAGGAGGATCTTATCAGTTTATTAATCATAAGGGAGAGCACCCAATGCTTCCAATCAATGGCCTCTACTTAAAGAAATATTATAAATTATTTCTAAAAATAATTATCATCAATGAAAATTCCATTTCGAATTCAATCTCTTCCATGTTGAAAGTATTCTTATTTGTGAATCCACCATGATGTGTTTAGGGCAGCTGTAAGAAACCTGAACAGTATCCTATCCTTCATCGACATAACACAAACACAAACTACACACAAACATATAAAGCAAGCATATATCTTTTGTCTCAGACTATTCTGGGTTGAGATATCACCCTCAATTACACTCACTCAAGAGTGCTCTAGGTCATCGACATGCTACCCTACTAGTGTTACCCAGTGGTCTTCTTTGCTTTGGAAGAGTCTGGCTATATTTTCCTTCCTTACTTGGCCACACACCGACAAGCACCTTGTTAATTTGGTAGGCCTTACTATGTGGCCAATAAGCTACCTCATGTTAGCTTTATTTAAAAGGATATGAGCTTGTTATGCTTTCTTCTTGGATTAACCTTCATGCACTATCTGGGTCAAGAATATTTGATGTTTAGGATAAGTCGCCTAACAGCTCCTTCCCTCTAGATTACTTTAAGTTTGGGTCTAGTCCTTCCATCGAGCTCCCCACTTAGTAGTTGTTCTAGGTCAGAGAACATCTATCCTGCCAATGACAAACTATCTTGATGATCAATTCTACTTGGAAAGTTGTAAGCCTGCACATTTTATTTCAAATTTGATCATTGCACACTGACGGGCACCTTAGATTGGTTTGTTCTCACTATGCTGATGGATACACCACTCATGTTGTGGATACACCTTAGGTTGGTTGGTTTTGCACCTTAGGATACACCACTCATGGCAAATGATAGTCTGCTATGCCTTGAGTTGGCCATCATACACCTATAGGCTTTCTAGGCTCGAATAACACCCCTATCGCACCTCCCATATGGGCACTATATTTGGATCACATCCTTTACACCTATTTAGACATTATCCGGTTATTAGACAGATGTTCCCTTTCCTAGTAGCCACCCCTATGGTTGGAGAATCTATCCTGTGGATGTGGATTCTCCCTTGGTCTAGTAAATATGAGATAGGTCAAGGTCATTCTCAAGGTGGTCCTCCCACACCAACAAGGTCCATGCAAACTTATAAATAAAATATATATTCACTTGTAGATTAGGAGGACCCTAGTTGTACCTTTTCCCAAGAAATCATCCTATCTTTAGGACAATGTCAACAAAACTCCATATATGAATCACCTAACTACTCTTGAGTTGATATAAGTCCCCAGTAGCATTCACTCAGTAGCCCCTAAGTCGGGTTCTATTTGTTGTGCTACCAATAGGTCACCCCAGCTATTATTCCCTACTATAGAAGATGTAAGTCTGCTACGCCTTTGTTGACCTCATTTTTAGGATGAGCTCTCAACCCCTATCTTGGACATAAGACTTCTCTTAGACTTTAAGAGTTCCTTAGTCTTAAGACACATCTAGTGATTAGGTGGACACTCAACCTAGCCCTAGAAGACTTAGAAGAGTTAGCCATAAGAATAGGTCATGCCTTAGGGGTGTTAGGAAAATTTCCTACCCTTAGCTTAAACCATTCCTCGCTTTCCTTCCTTCATTCAAGTCAAACTCCAAATCAATTCTATTTGATTTCCTTGAAATCAAAATCAACTCCATATGATTGAAAACCCATGATCAAAATCCATCAAAAAATTCCTAAGTCCAAATTTTGCCTAAGTCCTTAATCCTTCCTTAAGGAATTAACCAAAATCATGATTCAAACCTATTCAAACCTTTGATATTTTCTCATAATTCATTTATATTCTTTTTATATTCACATATATAAATGAAATATAAATTCAAATCAATCAAACTAAACTCAAAACTCCAAATCAAATCATGAAAATTTTCTTAAGTCCCTTTAATTTTCCATTAAAGGACTTAGCCAAAATCAATCCTAAACCTTGATCAAACCTATTCAAATTCATGGGATTTTCTCAAAACTTATTTATATTCTCATTTATATTCTCATATATAATGAAATATAAATATAAATCAATAAAATCAAACCACAAATTAAATTCCAAATTTAAAATCCTTTAAATTCCTTTAATAGATTTAACCTAAATCATGATCAAACCATTTCAAATTCATGGGATTTCTCAAAACTTATTTATATCCTCATTTATATTCTCATATATAATGAAATATAAATATAAATCAATCAAATCCAATGCAAAAAAATTAAATTTCAATTTTAAAATTCTTAAATCCATTAAATTCCTTTAATGGATTTAACCTAAATCATGATTAAACCACTTCAAATCCTTGAAATTTTCATGATCAATTTATATTCTCATTTATATTCACATATATAAATGAAATATAAATTGAAACAATCAAAATCAATTAAAAAATCAAACTCAAATCCACTCAAAATCAAATCTAAGCCTTTCAAGCCAAAATCTTGAACTTAGTCAAATCACTTTCAAATCAAGACAAACTCTTGATTTTCTCTCATGGTTCAATCAATCCTATAATCATGAGCTCATATGTAAATCCAAACTTCAATCATTCAATCAAAACCTAATTAAAATCAAACCCAAGACCCTTTCATATCCTTCCTTTGAATATGAAATTTTCAAATGGATCTAAATCCATTTGACTTCCACTTGTAAATGGATTTATATTTCAATCATAAGTCCATATACAAGATCAATCAACTTCAAATCAAGCTTTGACAAAGCCATTTGACCCACTTAGGCTCACTTGACCCAAAGTGACCTAAAGTACCTTTATGAGCCAACTTTTGATCCAAACCAAATTGGATTGAATCAAACTCATATATCCCTCTCATCATGATCATCAATCATCATGGGATGATCAATCAACTAAATTGGGTCAAACCAAGTCAAACCTAAGGGTTGACCAAGTCAACAGTTAACCTAAAATGAAACCTTACATAACCAAATTCCACCATAGGCCAAATTGATTGAAACCATTGATCTAAGTTCACTCATGACCTATGTTTGAACTTGACCAATCCAACATTTGAGCCTAACCTAATTGGCCCACTTGACTAAGTTGACCCATTTTGACCTAAAGGGTCAAAATGTGTCAAAACTTGATCTAAGCCAAATTGATTGGAACCAATGGGTCTAAATCACTTGTGGAACTTGACGAAAGCCTCAATTGGCCAACTAGACCCAACCTAGCCCAATTGACCTTAGACCCAACATGACCTAAAGGGGTCATGTTGAGCCAAAATTGAACTTAACCAAAACTGATTGGAAACAAAAAATACCAATCCACTCCATATGACTAACCAAACCTAACCACCCTTGACCTACCTCAAATAGGTCAAATGGGTCAAATAGGTCATCAAACCCATTTGACCTAAGTGAAGTCATATGAGCCAAAACCAAATATATACCAAATTGAATCAAACCAAAGCCAAAACATTTCAAATGGTCATATGAACTTTACCCAACCCTTGGTTTGACTAATTTGACCTATTGGTACCGACTGTTGACCCATTTTGACCTAAATGGGTCAACATGAGCCAAACCCTATCAAATGGATTCCAAATCCAATGAAACTTGGCCAAACCTAGTTTCTCCACATACCCAACATGTCCAAAGTGAAAAAAATAGCAAAATTACCATCCTACCCCTAGGCCATAGAATAAATTTTGGCCTAACCCATGGGTAATTTGGTCATACCCTCTTCACAATCACTTGAGGCTTTCCTAAAAGCTCAAGGGGACTTAATGAGTGGTACCCAAACCAATGGGTTTGGGTCAGGCCATTGGTCCTTAGACCAAACCCAACCCCTAGCTTAAAATTGAAATTTCAAACTCCCTCTTAAGCTCAAATTCAGCACATGGGAAGTTGGCAACCCATTCCTTGGATCAAACCAACCATGTGCACACTCAAAATAGATCAAACAACCTTCCCAATCTCATCAATTGGATCAAAATGGCAAGACCATTGCCACATCCCTTCAAGGGGAGATATACTTCCTAATTCACTTCTATTTTCACACTCAAGATCGATTGAAGAATAGGATGCAGAGGAGCCACGGGGGATTGATCCTAAGCCTCCTAGAGCTCTTCCCATTTTCTTCTTCGTTTGAATAGGAAAAATAGGAGGTATAGTGAATTGCCAACTTCTATGCTTGATTTCCTCATTCCTCTTACACACTTCTTCTAAGGACCCAGATCACTCAAGCTCAGGAGTTCCATAAAGGAAAGGAGCAATTGGATCAAAGCCACAAGGATCTTTAAGTGGTGTTGGTCCATGAGCAAGCCACCAATCCCAAGGGCAGAATTTCAACAGCTTCTCTCCACTATGAAGCTACCGATCTCAAGCTGTGATCACCGATGAGGTATGGAATTTTTTGATCACTAAACTCAATGTGGTGTGGAGTTTTATGAAAGAAATTTTTACCTCATCAAATTTTGATCGTTGGATTTGCTGCTCTTTGTCTCTAGATGGTGTGGGTTGATTTTGGTTTGATTCCATGCTAGATCAAGTTTGGATCTTCTTCTTGATCATGGATGATCTCTGTTGATCAAGGGAAAGAACTTGGCTCCTCTCAGCCATCCATCTGTGCATTTTAGATGGAGGGCTGAGATTATTTACCATGTTTAGTTATATCTTTATCCTTTATAAATTGCAGGTGAATCATTAGTCATCCGATCTTTGATCGATTGGTAGAGAATATAAGCGCGTGCACCATTGTCACCATTTGGGATGTGACATTTAAGTTACCCCTCATGGATGATGTAAAGCGCTGATCACGCCACCGCATGTGGGCTGTGGGATTACTTAGGTTAATTAAAATGCTTAATTAATTTTGATTAATCCATGGATCTTCAAAAATGCATAACTCTTCATAGAAAATTTAGAAAAAATATGAAATAAAATTTTATAGATAGATAATTAAACCTAGAACATTTTAAAATTAATTTTGATGAGTTTTGAATTATGATTTTCTCTGAATTTAAGTTTTATTAGAAAGTTTATTTTGCTAATTACTTTTGATTAGGCCTCTAATTAATCCCAAATTTCTTAGGTATGTTTTAGGGGATGACCTCTACCTCCCCTAAGTTTTTTGGGATTTATTGAAGGCTTGATTAGAGTAATTGCATGTGGTTTCCTTAATTATCCTTCTCATATAATTAAGCATAATTAGGGTATGATCAGTGGTTTTACCCTCTAATAAGGGTTTTGTTAAGGTCAAATCTATTAAGTAGAAGGTTTATGGAATAATTTTGGGGCATTTCCCCTAAGCTATTTCCTAAAGCCCCTCTCCTCACCCTAATCTGCTCATATAATTATCCCCTTAATCAATTTTCTAAAAATTCTAAATAGTTCTAGAACTTAATTAATCTACCTTGGGTATATTATTAGGTGTTTAACAGCCTAAGTTTGATTAAGGAAATGAAAACATAATTCATATGTATGAAATTGTGTTTTAAAATTACTTAAACCCCCTTAGCTTAATTAACTTTTAATTATGAGCCAAATTACATTAGCCTTTTCATTATTAGGTGCATTGCAAATTTAAATTCCTTATGGATTTTATGTCATCTCATTTCATAATTATTTAGTTAATTCTTCTAAGGTGGTGTAGGTAATGGTTAATTAAGTTACTTAATTCATACCTTAACCTAATCAATGCATAAAAATGGATCTAATTATTTAATAATTAAAAAAAATATAAAACACATGGGAATGAGTTAGAACAATAAACTCATCTCACCTTTTCAAAATTAAATCAAACTTCAAACTAAACAAAATCACTTTGAAATTCACTTTGATTTATTCTAAATTTTCTTATTCTATAAGAATGTCTTTAGATTTAAGTGAAGTGAGTTTGTTTACATGCTTTCATTACTTTGAATCTTTCCTCAACATGTTAAGTTGTATGCCATGTGATTTCAGCATTCATAATTTCATGTTTCAAATTTTAAAATGAAATTGTTTACTTTATGTCAAATGTGCATGTGTTGGCTAAAATAAAATATGAGTGGCTATTATCACTACTAAATCCAAATTATTTTCAAAACTTATAAATGAAATATCAAATCTGAAAGTATGCTACTTATACTTTAATTATAAGCTTGCATGTGAAATATTATAAAGGTATGCTTAGTATAGGTTTCCTTTCTCTCCTATGTTGGTATAGTTTTGAATAGGAATTTGGTGAGATATAAGGTTCATTTGAAAAGGACCTAATGCTCACCTAATCTTATTCATCCCTATGCTACCATCTAAGGGTTACCTACACTTACAAACATAAATTGCATAAACAAAACAAATCTATTAAACAACTTTTGCATCTTCCTTTTCTATTTTATTTCTTTTATATGCATGTTTGTATTTATGGAAAGTGGTATATTAGTTTAGAAAACCCAAAGGTTGCAAGGCTTTAAGTAGCTCTAAGTAGGTCTTGTACCTTACACCTTTGGTTAATAATAGCACTTTACTCACTTATGCCTTTCTTACTTTCACGTATGTATGTGAAAGTTTGGATAAGGAAAACCTTTTCTACTTAAGAAAAATCATGCACTTTCAACTTCTAATTTTTCTTAAATGGATTACCTAGCATGCATCATAAAGTGTGTTAACTACTCTCATTTGAATGTATAGATATGCTTAGGGTCCATCCATATGCATGTTATATATATATGGGGAAAGAGATGAAGTAATGTGTGTTATGTGAATTTTGATTCATTTTATTTAATCTTAAAATGCCTTTCTCTTGAATAGGTTTGTTTAGGGTTTATCTAAACTTAGATTGATTAAAAGATGTAATCAAAACATTCACCTAAATGAAACTAAAATATGAACCCACTTTAGAAAATTACTTAAGTAAAGGAAAGAAGTTCTCTTTTCTTTCCCTCTCATAACTTAGTAATTAATTATAGGTTTCACTTAAACCAAATTAAAACATGAAATAAAATCAACCCAAAACACTTAAACAACTTAAATGAAACCTCTCCTCTAAGTTGAACATGTCCTTCATACTTAGAAAATTTGAACCTAAAGCTATAGCTAAGCATACCACACAAACCTTCAAAGCACACACATTAGTCTAAGTCACCACTTCTATCCTTAGGTCAAGTCGGTGCATGGTTTGTTATTATGTGTTATTTTGTGATATATGTTTTAGAATGGATGTTATGGTGTATGCTCATAGAATGAATGGTAGGACATTCTTAGTTTAACTATTCTTTCTCGGGATTGTGCTTAAGTGCTATCATAAATAAAAAATATAAATGCTTTTGCTTGCAGATGCTTTATACCCCTAAGCATAATCCATAAGACGGGTGGACTTAGTCACCCATGTGTTGGGTGATAAGTAATTACATGCTTGGGATTTGTGTGGTGTGTTTTAGCTAATCTTTATTTTGCAGTGTTAGTTAGATTTCCACTTTTCCCTTTTCATGTAAAAAATTTGTATAATTAGGACTTTGAAATGATTTGTTATGGGGATTAGGATGAGCATTGGTCATAAAATCTTATCTTATGCACCATATGAAACCTTAGAGCATCTACCATCCAACCATCCAAAGAAGGAACCAAAGAAGAAAAGAAGAAAAATAAAGAAGAATAAAGCTTGAAGACATCCATAATAATGAATTACTTTGCTTAATTGTAATTTAATTCATTTGTAATCTGTGTTGTATAAGGGTAGAGCTCGACTACCCACATTTTATATTTTTAGGTTTGTACGGTGGTGCCCAACCACAATGGCCATTTATTCTTTTTGAAATTAGCTATATAAATTGATTGATGATTTGTTTAGCTTTTGCATTAAGTGACATGATTTTCCTAGTTTCTTCCTTGCTTTATGTATGGCCTGGATGTGGATTAGGCTTTTTAGGGGAAAATAAATCTTTTACCCAACTTAATAATTCAAATTAAAATTAAACAACTCATAACCTCACCTAAAGCTTAGGTTTAAAATCAAGATAAAAGAATTAGCAACCCTTAGCCGGATGAGCATTTCTTTATAATATCATGCACAAATGCATCTTATTTCACTCTTGATTGGAGGGCTTCCACTTTTCCGAGAACCCAACTTGACCAGAGAGTGGTGGAAACTCACATCCTCCTTCTCATGATTTTGGCCAATAATCTTCTTTCTCATGCATTAGTCATAAAAATCCTATTACCATGAGTCAAAATATTTATCTAAAATAAAAATAAAAGGAAAATTTAATTGCATTATATTTAGTTAATTTGAAGTATGTTCCTTTACATGATCTAGTCTCTTTAGTGAGTTTAAGGAGTCTCTTTCTAAATAATAACATCCTAGCTATCTTCTGTAAGCATAAAGACTTGTGCATGAATTTAAAATCATAGAAGAGTTAGTTGGTGCCACCCCAGCTCCTAGATTTAGTCAGATTGCTTCTCCCCTCAGGCCATAAGCATAATTCCTCACCTCCGCATTTCCTTAATCTTGTGTTAAGGAATCTTAAGTCCTAAAATCAATGAAAAATTCAACTTAAACAAACTAATTTCAAAAATGTAAAGCCCAACTATAGATAGTCTGAGATGCTCACTAGGTTTCCTAGCATCATGGGCATCTCCTACTTATCTTTCATTATGGATTCGATAATAAATGGCCCTTTTGATCAATCCCATTTTGATTTTCAAACATAAACCAATCGATTGACAGTCCTTTCCTATTGGAATCTTCAAAGATAATGATCATTTATCTTAATCGAGAGTTTTCCTAAGGGATCTCCTTTAGATGTAATTAACTATGGGGCTTACTGTAGGGAACTTAATGAACTTGGTTTAAAATAAACCTCGCTTTACTTTTCCATGTAAAGTAGGGAAGAATCTCGTACATATGAGACCCATCATCCTTAGAGTCCTTATTGAGGTGATTAGGTCCATTAAAGGGTAGTGCTTTCATCTTTGAGATAGTATATTCCTTGATGGTACCGATCACCCAATAAGTACATCTGATCTACGTGGTGTCTTACCAAGATGAATTTCTATAGGTCTCTTTTTTCTTTCTCATTTGATTTGACTCTATAAGAATTTATTCACCATAGATTTTTCTGGTGACTCCGCTAGGGATGGTTCCTCTCTCCATCTTTGGTAAATGATCATTATCTTTGAGTATCGATAGTGGGTTTGTACTTTGGTATGAATCCAAGACTATCCTTCTTTTCGTTGGCACTTAGCTCATTAATTTTCTTGAGTTAAGTTAGCCAACATCTTTAGGTTTTAGGACCACATTCCTTGTTGGTCTACAAACCCCGGTCCTCCAATGGGTAAAATGAAGAAGATCTAAATAAATAAAAAGAAAACATCTTTAAGACTTCTTCCTTATCATTTTCATGTTAAGCAAAGGTTCATCCTAAAATAATAAATCTTCCATAAAGAACTTTACCTTTTCAAAAGCATCTTTCCGAAATGCACTTAATAAAATATTTTCCACAAAAATTCTTCACCCCCATTTAACAATTCACATAATTGTTACATGTTCCAAAAGCACAAATGAACATCTTTTTCAATTCACTTTAATGAAGATTTCATTTTCAAAACAAAATGAACAATCATTTTTTTTCAAAAAATAATCATAATCATAAAGTTTTCAAAAGCACACATGAATCTTTCTATTTCAAAACATTCACACTTATTGAATGGAAAGTTCATTTGTAAACAAAATTAAAATTTTCAAAAAAAAAGCATACATGAATACCTTCCTTAATATACTCCAATTTATTAAATGAAGATTTCATTCCAACTAAAAATAAAATATCATTTAGAAATCCACTTAAACATATCCCACATATGTTTTAAGTTGGAATTCCTCCCTTTTCAAAAAAAAAAAAAAAAAAAATAAAGAAAAGACAATCACACACAAAAAATTTCATACTTCAAAATAAAAAATTGATCTCCATTCTACATACCTAAATTTGTTGAATGGAGGCCCTCTTTCAAAACATTAAAATCAACAATCATATTTCAAAAAAAATTAAACAACATTTGGAACTTCATTTAACATATCCAAATTTGTTAAGTGAAGTCTCCAAATTCTAAATCCAAAATTTTCTAAACACATTTTGGAACCTCACTTAGCATAATCAATTTCTAAGTAAAGTTTCCAAATCCAAAATCAAAATCAACAATCATATTTCAAAAATTTCAAAACACATTTGGAATTTCATTTAGCATAATCAAATTTGATAAGTAAAGTTTCCAAATCCAAAATCAAAATCAATAATCATAATTCAAAAAATTTTTAAAACACATTTGGAATTTCATTTAGCATAATCAAATTTAAGTAAAGTTTCCAAATCCAAAATCAAAATCAACAATCATATTTCAAAAAATTTCAAAACACATTTGGAATTTCATTTAGCATAATCAAATTTGCTATGTAAAGTTTCCAAATCCAAAATAAAAATAAACAACCAAATTTCAAAACACATTTGAAATTTCACTTAGCATAATCAAATTTGCTAAGTGAAGTTTCCAAATCCAAAATCAAAATCAACAATCATATTTCAAAAAAATTTCAAACATACATTTGGAACCTCACATAGCATAATCAAATTTGCTAAGTGAAGTTTCCAAATCCAAAATCAAAATCAACAATCATATTTCAAAAAAATTTCAAACATACATTTGGAACCTCACTTAGCATAATCAAATTTGCTAAGTAAAGTTTCCAAATTGAAAATCAAAATCAACAATCATATTTCAAAATTTGCTAAACACATTTGGAACCTCCCTTAACATACCCAAATTTGTTAAGTGAAGTCTCCAAATCCCAAAATTCAAAATTTTCAAAACACATTTGAATTTCACTTAGCATAATCAAATTTGCTAAGTAAAGTTTCCAAATCCAAAATCAAAATCGACAATCATATCAAAAATTTTCAAAATTTTGAACTTTATTTAACATACCCAAATTTGTTAAGTAAAGCTTCCAAATCAAAAAATCAAAATTTTCAAACACCTTTTGGAACTTCTTCCTTAGCATACCAAATTTTCTAAAGAGAAGTTTCCATTTTTCAAAATCAAAATGAAATCAAAATTTTAAACACACCATTTGAATTTCATTTAGCATACTCAAATTTGCTAAGTGAAATTTCCATTTCATAAAACCAAGTGGGACTTCATCTTTAGCATACCAAATTTACTAAAGTTGAATCTCCACTTTCAAAACACTTCAAAACAAAACAAAACACTTAGGATTCCCTTAGATAACAAATTTGCTAAGGATCCTACCCTTTTAAAAAATAAAAAATTTCCAAAAAAATGAAACACTTAGGATTTTCTTAGCATACCTAAATTTGCTAAGAATCCTATTTTCAAAAAATTAAACAAAACACTTAGATTCTTCACTAAGCATACTTAAATTTGCTAAGTAAGAATTCTAAATTTTCCAAAATAATCAAACAAAATCATTTTGACCCTTACTTTAACATACCCAAATTTTTTTAAAGGAAAGGGTCCTCAAAATCACAAAATTCAAATTCAAAACATAAATGAACCTATGGAAGCATCCTATCAAAATTTTGAATCCATATTTCAACATACCTAAATTTGTTGAAGTTTGATTCATATTCAAATTCCTCTTTCAATCAATCTCTTCAAATCTATTTGAACCCTACTTAACGCTTCCAAGTTGTTGGATGTGGTTCAAATTTTCAAAATTCAAAATTCAAAATTTATGGAGATAGAAAAATTGATACAAGTTCATTTCTCATTGCATTCTTTTAAGTGCAAAGTGCTAGTGTACTTTAGTTGTGCAAATGGCTAGTTCTCAAAATTTGTTACTTTCCCCCTCTGCATGGATTTAGCTTTAGACCAGTGACTTCCTCATTTGGATCCCACTGATCCACTTTGGCCGTGGATTTGAGGGGCCAGATCACTTGTGAGGCATTCCCTCACAGTCAACAAGAAGAAGGTGACCGGGCAGAAGCTGATCATTAGATAGATTTACCATCTAATTTTGATGTCTCCTCACCAAGAGGAAAGCTATGGTACCACATTTTATATCAGTTCTAGAAGATCGTAGTACTGCCCAGTTGTTCAGAGTTGCCCCTATTGCCTAAGGCTAGCACCCTACCATCTGTCTACAGGGGTAAGGCTCCCTCAGTTTTGGGGGTTTTGCCTCCTCACATTTGAGTATGGCCAAATGCACTCTCCCATCCTACCAGATCCAACAAGAACCCAAAGCACATACGTAACTGAACG